>JAULKM010020466.1:0-30457 GCA_032355605.1 Rubia tinctorum
ATTGGTGAACCACGTAAATCTTGTGTCTTGTTAATTTCGTTCATATTTTCTGTTCTTTCTCCATTCCGCACAACACATTCAGATTGGATAGAGACAAGACTAAACACATCAATAATATAGCTAAATAGAGATCCTCTCTTTTCATTCCTTGTTGCGATGTCGTTTAGAGTGTAATCGAGAAAACGAATGAGACGAAGATTTTGAATGTTCCAAGAGATAACCTCGGATACCAAACCAGACTATAGCATTGCCTTGAGTTTCTTATTTCCATCACTAGCCGTAAACCTACAAATTAGACAAAACAGCGAAATATAAAATTTCTCTCAAACGGAGTCCTAAAACCATTCAAGAGACAAGAACCTTCAACAAGCACACAATCATCTCAACAAAACCCTATATTCCATTTACAACATAAAATCACCACCCCAACAAATCCCTCCTACATAAAAACTTGCATTTTAGCTGTTGACCGAAGCGGACTTTAGGTGAGCCCGACTGAATTTAACTTAGAAAGCATAAAGGCTAAGGCTCAAGTTTTGGTTGAAGATTTAGGCGCCAGATTTAAAGCTGTGGAATGATGCCGGTTTGCTTAGTTTTATTCTGTTAGGATGCCAGGATACGTGTTGTCATTCTACTGGTTTTATTTGATTATGTTTTCCTAGCTTTCTGGTATAAATACATTGTGTGTACATCACATTTTTTGTAAGGAAAATTAATGGAATTGGTTTTTGCTCTTTCGGTTTTGCTCTTGCTTCTTCTTTTCTGAATCTGGTTTTCACCAGATTTTCATGGTATCAGAGCTACTGGGATGATCCAGTGATGATAAACAATTTCTGCTTATAAAATTCCATAGAGTTTGTTCTCTATTTATGATGTCTTCAGATGAAGAGTCTATCATCAGTGCATCAATCTTCCAGATCTAATCCAGGAAGAACTCCAAACCAAATGAACGAAGGAAATGATCCCTTTCATCTACAAGGATCAGATAACTCAAGCTTAGTCCTAGTTGCAGAACCTCTGAATGAATACAACTATATCACATGGAGTAAGGCCATGGTGAGGGCAATCAGATCTAAAGGAAATCTAAAATTTCTGACAGGAGAGATTACTCAACCAGATCCATTCGATCCTTTGTATGAACAGTGGGATAAGGTAAATTCTACCATTACTTCTTGGATGCTGAATTCAATTAGTACTAAAATTGCTAGAGGATTTATGTTCTGTGAGGATGCATATGTTCTGTGGAATGAATTGAAAGAATGGTTTGGTGAGAGTAATGGACCTTTGGTGCATAAGATCAGAAGATATATTTGTGAATTAAAACAAGGGGGTGAATCTGTTACAGTTTATTTTACCCAATTGAAAAGTATGTTGGATGAGTTTGCTTATCTAAGACCTAGGAAGAGATGCAACATAGACTGTGTTAATTATAATTGTTTCCATGCTGAGGAAGAGGATGACAAACTCAGTCAGTTTCTTATGGGTTTAAATGAGAAATATGGGGCAATTAGCCACCAGATCTTATTGATGGAACCAATACCAAGTGTCAGTAAAGCTTGCTCCATGATAACTAGAATTGAGAGATAGAAAGAGGTTCATGGAGGCTATCAGGAAGCATCTCATAATGCAGCCATGACATTAAGAGTATATTGGGACAGTTTAATCCCTTATCAGGCCAGAGATAGGTCTGTTGATCAATATGATGAAAATGAAATGAGAACTAGAAATGTTAGAAGATCGGACTTATAATGTTAGCATTGTGGGAAGATAGGACACCTTAAGGAGAACTGTTTCAAGATAAAGGGATATCCATATTGGTGGGAAGGCATTAGAGAAACACCAATGAGGCCTCAACATCTTCAGAAGCCACAATTTGCTCCACAGGTTTATCAGAAGCCACAGTTTGCTCAAAATCATTCAAGACATGCAGCTCATGCAGTGGCTGAAGAAGAAGAATCACCACTTGCTGATTCTGATGCAAAGCTGCATGCACTAATTGCAAGGCTAATTGAAGTGCAGCTTGACAAGAAGCAGAAAGGAAAAGAACCTATGCAGGATCAAAGTGGAGCAGTAAATTATACCCACTACCATGACTATGCAGGTAGTGTGATCACTAAACTTTCCCTTAATGTGATGACTTTGAATGATGATAATTGGATTGTTGACAGTGGGGATTCAAGCCATATGTGCAGTAATATGTCCATTTTTGCTTCAGTTTCACCAGTTCATAATATTACACATGTATACATGCCAGATCACACTACTAAGCTTGTTAAAGCTATAGGTTCAGTGGTTTTGAGTCCTTCTATAACTCTTTCAAATTTCTTACATGTGCCTGATTTCAAGTATAACCTACTTTCAGTCAGTAAGATCACAAAAACCTTGCCAATTCACTAAGTTTTTCTTCAAATCTATGTCTGCTGCAGGACCTCAAGACTAGGATAGTCCTTGCAGCAATCAAAGAAACCAATGGTCTTTATATCCTAGACAGCCAGTCATTAAAATTAGATGTCATTCAGCAGAGAATTTAGTCAGTTTTCCACAGTGATGTTCCCAGAAATTCTGTAATAGCTTTGAATAGTAATACACCTTTATCCTTTCGTTCTTGGCATTGTAGGCTAGGACATCCATCTGTAGATGTTTCCAAGCATATTTCTGTAATCAAAGCTATCTCAGATGATCAAAACATTGGAAGTGTTTGTCCTGTAGCAAAACAGCACATACTTCCCTTTCCTTCAAGTAGTTCATCTACTTCCTTGCCTTTTGTTTTGATTCATATTGACTTGTGGGGGCCATACAAAATCAGTTCCATTTCAGGTTGTAAATATTTCTTGACCATTTTTTATGATCACACAAGAAGTACTTGGACTTATTTGGTCAAAAGCAAAGATCAAGTTCCTTCACTGCTTAAAACTTTTCTGGCTATGGTTAAAAATCAATTTGATTTGTCAGTTAAAACAGTTAGATCAGATAATGGCAGTGAGTTTGTCAACTCAGATTGTAGTGCTTTGTTCTTTGATTATGGCATTTTGCATCAAAAATCTTGTCCTTATACTCAACAATAAAATGGTGTTGTGGAGAGAAACCACCAACACCTTCTGTAGGTTGCTAGAGCCATCCTTTTTTCAGTCAAATTTGCCAAAAAAAATTGGGGAGATGCTCTTTTAACAACCACTTATCTCATAAACAGATTGCCTACTCCTATCCTATGCTGGAAATCACCTTATGAGATGTTATTTCACCAATCACCTGATTTCCATTCCCTTAGATCTTTTGGCTGTTTCGTTTTTGCCACAAACACCACCCCACACAAGGATAAACTATATGAGAGAGCTTTCTTTCCCTTGTGTGTTCATTGGATACCCTTCAGGTTAGAAAGCTTTTAAGCTCTTTGATATGCAAAACCACAGAATCATTGTCTCTAGGCATGTGATTTTTCATGAGTCCACATTTCCCTATTCTACACCTTTTTTATTTCCTTTTCCATTGCCATTTCTTGATTTGGTGCAATCTGAATCACAACCTCCATCATCATATCCTTCATCTCACTCTCTGCCTCCACCTATTTCTCCATCTCCTCCCTCTGATGCTACCTGTCTGGTCAAAGGATTTTGTGTCTTCAGTTTTTCATCTTATCTTAGAGCCTCAGTCTCCTATTGCTGCACATGTTGTTTGTTCTTCACAGGTTCATGAATCATCCTCTTATCACCAAGCAAATTACTCTCATGAATGGACAGAGGCCATGCTGGATGAACTGATTGCACTTGAACCAAACCACACTTGTGATCTAGTTAAGCTGCCACCTGGAAAGAAAGCTATTGGATCAAAATGGGTGTACAAAATTAAATACAATGCAGATGGTTCCCTTTCTAAATACAAATCTGGATTCGTTGCAAAGGGTTTCAATCATATTGAGGGAATTGACTTCTTTGACGTATTCTCACCTGTGGCAAAAGTTGTTACCATTATATTGTCGTTGGCTTTTGGATTAGCTTTTGGTTGGCACATTCATCAACTGGACATTAACAATGCTTTTTTTACATGGACACCTTGATGAAGAAATGTACATGAACCTCCCTGATGGATATTTAGTTTTAGATTCCCAGTTAGTTTGCAAACTTACAAAGACTTTATATGGTCTGAAACAAGCCTCTAGGCAGTGGAACAAGGAGTTTACAAATCATCTTCTCAGTTTAGGCTTTGATCAATCTCACCATGATCATTGCTTGTTCCTTAAATTCACTGCCACTTACACTGTTGCTTTAGTGGTTTATGTAGATGATGTCTTGATCATGGGATCTTCTCTTCCAGCCATTTCTCAGATCAAAGCTTCTCTGAATCAGAAGTTTACCATTAAGGATTTAGGGCCTGCTAATTATTTTTTTAGATTGGAGCATCACGGATCAGCTTCAGGTTTGCACCTTCATCAGAGTAAATATGTTAAGGACATTGTCTCTGACTGTGGCATGACTCAATGCAAACTTGATGCAACTCCACTTCCTTACTCTTGGCTGGTTCATGATGAAACTTCTTCAAGCTTATCTGATACCAGCATTTTCAGAAGATTGATTGGAAGACTTCTCTATCTGAATTATACCAGGCCTGATGTCACCTTTGTTGTGCACCAACTCAGCCAGTTTGTTCAGAATCTTACCCATCATCACCTTGCTGGAGCACTCCACATTGTCTGGTATCTTCACCATCATCCAGATCATGGATTGTTTTATGCTTCATATAATGATCTTAGGCTGCATGCCTACTGTGATGCTGATTGGGCCACTTGAAAAGTCACTAGAAGATCAGTCACAAGCTACACTATGTTTCTTGGCTCAGCTCTAATTTCTTGGAAATCTAAGAAACAATCCACTGTTTCTAAATCTTCGGCTGAGGCTGAGTATAGGAGTCTCTCCATGACTTCCTGTGAACTGAAATGGATAAGCTACTTGGCTAGGGATCTGCATTTGCAGGTGCAATTCCCTATACATCTCTTTTGTAATAATCAGGCTGCTCTCCATCTCAATGCAAATCCAGTTTTCCATGAACAAACCAAACATATGGATATTGATTGCCACCTGGTGAGGGATTATTATCTTGAGGGTTTTCTTCTGCCTTCTTTTGTGAGCTTCAGGATGCAACTTGCTGATGTTCCAACCAAATCTCTCCCTGCTCTTCCTTTTCAACTCAATATGTTCAAGCTCAGCTTCAGTGCTCCCTCACCAGATCTTAAGGAGGGGGTAAAGGCAAAGGCTCAAGTTTTGGTTGAAGATTTAGGCGCCAGATTTAAAGCTGTGGAATGATGTCGGTTTGCTTAGTTTTATTCTGTTAGGATGCCAGGACACGTGTTGTCATTCTACTGGATTTATTTGATTCCATTTTCCTAGCTTTTTGGTGTAAATACACTGTGTGTACATCACATTTTTTGTACGGAAAATTAATGGAATTGGTTTTTGCTCTTTTGGTTTTCCTCTTGCTTCTTCTTTTTCTGAATCTGGTTTTGACCATATTTTCACATCGTCATTTGGCTAAGAAAGCATCATATTTTGGCTGAGAAAGCATCGGACTTTACTGAGCGCAGCGGAGTTGGGCTGAGCGCTGCGGAGGGTGGCGGAGAACGGTAGAGCATGGTGGACAGTCGGGAGCATGGCAAACAGCGGGGGAGAGCGTCGGAGATGAAGTAGCGTGGGATGACTTCGAGATGAAGCAGGAGTCGCTAAATCGGAAAAGAATCAGGTAACGTGGGAGGACTTCGAGATGAAGCTGGAGATGAAATCGGCGGTGTCTAATCCGAGATGAGGGCGGCGATGTCGCGGTGTAAAGGTGATGACCGGTGGTCAATAGGCTGAAGGAGAAGAGGATGTTCTCGTCAAATGAAGGAGAAGAGAGGAGTAAATTAGGGTTCAGCTTTTAGAATTGGGGTTTGAGTATTGGGTATGTTCTTAATGGGTTCTTATATATTTCCCAGGCCGAAATCAAACTCAAATAATAAATATTTATAAATAGAAAATAGAAAATTAATTCAGGTTTCATCCCGTTAATTCTTTTTATCAATAATTAAATCCAGTCAAACCCAATTAATTATTGTTTTATTAATAATAAAACCTAAAAGAAACATTATTGTTTTTATTTCATAATAAAAAATAAATTTTACACTGTTGCGTATATTTTTATATATGTATGAAGATAAAGAACTCTTATTAAATTAAGCAAGGGTTGACTCTTTATTAAAGAATTGTATGGACTGAAATAAGGCCCTTAACATTTTATTTACAAAGTTTTCTAAAATAAAAATTTAAAATTCATAGAGTTTTCAAAAATTAAGGTCTCTATTTACATTTATTTTATAAGTTCAATTTTTTTAAAAATTATGTCAATAAAAATTTGTGTTAAAAATCATCATACTTATATTTATATGAAATTTGCAATTAGTTTTTATACATGGAGAGCCAAGTAAAAGTCGACCGTTCATTACTTAAGATCATACATTTTCTTTTGTGTTTATATATGGAAAGTTATGTAAGGGTTTATCGATAATTAGTTAAGTTTCAACCATTTTCATTGGATTTACTAGTAAAGTTTTTCTTTTTGCACTTAGGTCCCTTCAAGAAATTCGGAATTGTCAAATCACGAAATTGGCGACACCAAAATTCAATTGAATGATATGCGTTTGCGACTTTGTGATTAGGGCATGTATGGGTGAATGTAAGGGTCTCAAAAGTCAACATTGATTACTTATACAAAATTTTGGAAAATTATACTTTGGCCCAAAATTGTGTTTCCCCATTATCCATTGCTCCAAAATACATGATTTTTGTTATTCAAACCTAAATAAATAAATATATATATATATTAAATAATATTTTTTTGGTGAATTGTGGGAAAACGCTAGTAGATGTTTTAGAGTAACTTAGAGTTGATCACATAGAAGTAAGGAAGAGAAATCGAAAAAGATTACGGATATGTTATTGTGCCTCATCGATGATAAATATTCCGTTACGGATTTGGAAAATAAAATGGTGGTGTACAGGGAAGCACCAAGTTTGAGCGGATTTCATTTTGGAGTTACGAGTAAAGTTTTTTTACTTTTTGCATTTAGTTCCCTCCAAGAATTTTGGAATTGTCGAATCACAAAATTGGTGACACCAAAATTCAATTTAATAATATACGATTGCGACTTTGCGATTTGGGCATGTATGGGTGAATGGAAGGGCCTTGAAACTCAACATTGATTACTTGTACACAATTTCAGAAAATTACACTGTGGTCCAAAATTGTTTTTCCCCATTATCCATTGCTCCAAGAAACATGATTTTTTTTATTCAAACATTTATATTATTATTTATATTAGGTCAATAAAGGATGATCGTTGATTAATTTAAATCAACCTAGTTATAGTTAAAGTAAACAAAAGAAGTGAACGATTTTTAAAGTCAAGAAAACTTAATTTAGCTTAGATCGGCTGCGTGCAGCTATGCCAATCTCATGATATTTTTGGCCAAAATTTTAAAAAATTAGCGATTTTTTGAAATTTTGGCGGGAAGATTGAATTTTAAAAATATCTAACACTGGTTTTTGCACCGGTTTTTAGAAAACCGATGCTAAATATTTTAAAAAATTCCTGGTTAGCCGTTAATTATATACTAAATCAATTATGTGTTGGATGTTAATTAGTTAACGTCAAACATTTTTATTCTTATTTATATATATTAGGTCAGTAAAAGTCGATCATTAATTAATTTAAATCAACTTAGTTATTAGTTAAACTCAAAACAAGTATTGAACGATTTTGAAAGTTAAGAAAAAATATAATGTAGCTTAGAGCGGCTGTTTTAAATTATTGGCAAAAATATTTGAAATTTTTGGTGAATCGTTTGAAATCTTTTGTGAGAAGATTGAATTTTTAAAAATTTTAACACCGATTTTTTTAATTAACACCAATTTTTTAAAAACCTGTATTAAATTAGCACCATTTTTAAAATTATACTATTTTTTCAGCTAGATTTTAAATTTGGCAAAATGTTTTTTAAAAAAATTGGCACATTTTTTGAAGTTTTTGGCGGGATTGAATTTTAACACCGATTTTCAAAAAACTGGTGTTAATTTTAAAAAAATGATGTAAATTTATTTGGGGCACCAGTTTGCAAAAATCGGTGCCAAAAAACTAGTGATAAAGGGGTGTCTCTGTGGTAATGTTATGCCATTTTTTGAACGGGTGAGGAAATTTTAAGTATGAAACCCAACTTAGTTATTAGTTTTTCTATATAGAACAGGTAAAGGTTGATCGTTGATTTCTGAAAGTGAACTTCGTTATTAGTGTTTATATATAAAAAGTAAGTAATAGTACCCGTTGAGTAATTAAAGTCAAAAAAAATTACTCATATTTTCATATGCTAAGTCAAGTAAGTGTTGACTATTGATTAGTTAAATTCAACTTAGTTATTAGGGTTTATATATAGAAAGTCAAGTAAGGGTTGACCGTTGATTAGTTTAAGTCAACTTAGTCGATGGTGCCAAAGTCTACCTAGTTATTAGTTTATATATTGAAAGTCAAGTAAGGTTTGACTGTCAAAAATTTTATCTTGATTTCTTCTAATTTGTAGCTTAAACCTTTGTCTTCCGTAACTTAAAGAAAATTAAGCTATGGCCCAAAATTTCGATACTACATTATCTTTTTCTCCAAAATACACGATTTTTGTTATCCTTGCATAAATATAGAAATACAAAAATTAATTTTTTGGGGTAAAATGTTGGAAAGTGCTAGTACATGTTCTAAAGTAACTTATAGTTGATTACTTTGAAGTAAGAAAAGGAAATCGAAAGGATTAAATTTATGTTCTTGTGCCGCATTGTTAATAAATAACCCCTTACGGGCTAGAAAAATACAATGAGGGTGTATAGGGTAACATCACGTTCGAGTGGATTTCCATTTGGAGTTACGAGTAAAGTTTTTTCTTTTTGCACTTAGCTCCCTCCTAGAAGTTGTAGTTGTCGAGTCACAAGATTGGTGACACAAAAATGAAATTCAATAATATATGATTGCGACTTTGCAATTTGAGCATGTATGGGTGAACGAAAGGGCCTCAAAAGTCAACCTTGATTGCTTCTACACAGTCTTGGAATAACTATGACCCGAAATTGTGTTACCCTATAGTCCATTTCTCCAAATTACATTATTTTTATTATTCTTTTCCAAACATAGAAATATTAGATAGATTAATTTTTTGGTTTAATGTTGAAAAACACTAGTACATCATCTAGAGTAAGTTAGAGTTAGTTACTTGCAAGTAAGAAAGGGAAATCTGAAAAGATTTACAAATATGTTCTTGTGCATGATTATTGATAAACACTATGTTACGGGCTTGGAAAATACAATGGGGGTGCATAGGGTAGCATCACATTTGAGTGAATTTCAATTTGGAGTTACGAGTAAAGCTTTTACTTTTTTGCATTTATGTCCCTCCAAGAAAGTAGGAGTTGTCAAATCACAAACTTGGCAACACCAAAATGCAATTCAATAATATGTGTTTGCCAATTTGAAATTTGGGCATGTATGGGTGAACGAAAGGGCCTCGAAATTCAACATTGATTACTTCTACACTGTCTTGAAAAGTTACACTGTGACCCAAAATTGTGTTACCCTATTATTAATTGCTCAAAATACAGGATTTTTGTTATTCTTTCCTAAGTCAAGAAAGGTTTTATATATTTAGTGTTTATATATAGAAAGTCAAGTAAGGGCATTCGTTGTTTAGTTAAAGTTAACTTAGTTATTAGTGTTTATATATAGAAAGTCAGTAAGAATTGAACGTTTATTAGTTAAAGTCAAATTCTTTTATTTGTATTAATGTATATACTAAGTCAACTTAGTTATTAGTGTTTACATGTAGAAAGTCAAATAAGAGTTAACCCTTGTTAGTTAAAGTGAAATATTTTTATTTGTATTTATATATACTAAATCAATTAAGGGTTGACCGTTTATTAGTTAATGTCAAGTTTTTTATTCTTATTAATATATATTAGGACATTAGGAGTTGATCGTTGATTAATTTAAGTCAAGTTAGTAATTAGTTAAAATCAACCAAATAAGTGAAAGATTTTGTTAGTCAAGAAATATAATAATTTAACTTAGAGCAGTGCACGTAGCTGCGCCCAACAAATGAAACTTTTTGTGAATTTTTTATATAGTTTTGCAATATATTTGTACTTTTTGTAGGGAAAATTGAAATTTAAAAATTTTTAACACCAGTTTTTTGAAAACTGGTGTTCAATATTTTTAAAACAAAATTTAGCATAGAGCAGTTGAACACAGGTGCGCACAACCCGTGAAATTTACAAAAACAAATATTCTTTTGGCAAATTTTTTGAAATGTGTTACATGAAGATTGAATTTTTTAAATTTTAAATGTTGGTTTAGGCACTTGTTTTTTGAAAATTGGTAAAAATTACCTTAGAACGGCTGCGCCCAGCCAATGAAAATTTCAAAAAATCAATTAAAATTTTAATTTTTTTCAAATTTATGGAAAATTATTTTTAAATTTTTGGCGCGAACGTCAAATTTTCAGAATTTTTAAAATCAAATTTTCAACAACCGGTATTAATTTAACACCGGTTTTTGAAATTATCACCGATTTTCAAAAAAATCGGTTCTAATTTCAAAACCGGTGTTAATTTAATTTGGGGTACCAGTGCCGAAAATTTGGTGCTAGAGGGGGGTTTATGTGGTAGTGGATACATATTCATACTTGATTAGTAAGATGAACATCCACATAGTCTTAAATTAATCCCCCTTAACTCGGATCTTTCATATTATTTTTAAATTAAATGTATTGATTTCCTTTGGGAGCAATGGTCATACATTATTACAACATCTTTAATATTACCAAATTGCTAAAAAAAAATCAATCCTCATTGAGAGTAGATGCTAACCCCTTCAAAATATAATTTTTGTTCTCCCCGGACCTGGAGATACCTAAATGCTACTACTATTTGAATACATAACATGTTTATCTCAATAGGAACAACTTTCTTTGCTTCAACAGTGCGCCCATCAATCACGTGCTTCTCCATCACTACTATCTCAGCAACTGTAGAGTCCACAAAAACACACAAAACAACATTGGCAGCCATGAATTTCTTTTTTTATATCACAAAAGAAATAATCATGCACGCTTTATGGTGTCCTACTTAAAGATTTTTTCTTAATTTTGCAAGCCCGATTTCTTATTTCACTATGTTTCTTTTCTTTCGTCCTCTTCTTTATCGTACTATTTTTTAAGTAAAATTTTATTTTTTCTTGTGTCGTGCAGTTGGAGATGAAATATAAGCGTGGCAGATTTTTTTGTTTTTTCAGCTATCAGAGTACATAGTGGTTATAACAATGATTAAAAATAACTGTGCCAATTGCATGCGTACTTGGCACAAATGATATATGACATTTTCTGGGTAGTTTTAAATGCTCGGAAAATTAATTGGTCAAGATGGATTTATATTTGGATCCACATACATCTTAATATTCAGCTAGAAATCCAGATACGCCTAAAACTTACAATAATCACGAAGTTGGACATTCAATGAAGCGAAGACACCAATGTCTCGCGGTAATTATTGGTACGAAGAGAGCGCATTCAAGATCAAAGGAAGTCTCCGAAGTGCAGCCGAGCCTTCAAAGAAAAAAAGCCTCGTGGAAAGAAAGAGGTAAGGAAAGAGCCATATAAAACAATGATTATGACGTAGTCTTGATTTCCCAAGAGGGGTGGGATTGTTCATCTACTATTAAGAAGAGCGTACAAGGCACTGAAGTGATTCGCTCCCCCGCTTCATAGGAAAGAGGCTAAGCAGACTCTAGAGCTTAATCTTTCTAAAAAGCTTGCAGAAGTGATTCAACCACTTTCAGCTCCTCTTGAAGTTAGGACTTTGGAAAGTCAACAACAAGATCAAAATCTTGCAGGGCTGTTATCTCCCAGAGATGAGTAAAATGGCCGATTTCTCTATTGAGCGGAGGTTTAAATACAACTTTTAACTCAATTGCTAAGGTCTTCCATTTATTGCAGATGCATGTTAGTTAACAATAAGAGTGTAACAAAAGACCCCTTGTGAATATTATATAATATGATGAAAGTATTTGATATGCAAAAATCTCATCATGCCCAAAATATGCAGGGATAGGGCACATATTTACAATGTGTTTATAAATTAATTGCTTCACAATAGAATTAGTTGAAACATGTGCATACTCGATTAGTAAGATGCACATCCACATATATATTCTTATATTAATCCCACTGTAACTAAGATCTTACTTATAATTTCAAAAATAAATGTATTGATTTCCTTTGGGAGTCGTGGTCATAATCATTACAACATCTGTAATATTATCAAATTGCTCAAAATATTTCTACACTAATTGTGAGTAGACTTTGAACCTCCTAAAAAATATATTTTTGTTCTCCTCAGAGCAGGAGATAGCCAAATGTTACTACTGTTTGAATACTTAACATGTTTAGCTCCATAGGGAGAACTTTTGATGCTTCAACAGTGCGACCATCAATCATGTGCTTCTCTCCCTCACTACTATCTTTACAACAGCAGGGTCCGCAAAAACACACAAAACAACATTGGCAGGAATGAAAACAAATTTCCAAAAAATAAATCATGTCTGCATCATGGTGTCCAACTAGCATTTTTTTAAAATTAATTTTTCCAGCCCAATTTCTTGTTTCGCGAAGTTTATTTTCTTTCTTTGTCTTCTTTATCATACAATTTTTTTTAAAGGAAAACTTTATTTTTTTAAATTGTGGCGTGCATTTGAAGACAGAATATAAATATGGTGGAAATATTTTTTTCAGCTATCATTGTACATAGTGGTTATAAGAACGATGAAAAAAATTGTGCGAATTGCGTGCCTGCTTGGCACAAATGATAAATGAAATTTTATGGGCCGTTTTATGTTCTTAGAAGATTAATTGGTCTAGATGGATTTATATTTGGATCCATATATAGCAAAAGATGAAGCTACAAAATCATACGCCTAAAACTGACAGAAGTGTCACGAAGTTGGAAATTCAATGAAGCGAAGGCACCGATATCTCGTGGACATTCCTAGTGTAGAGAGAGCGAATGCAAAATCAAAGGTGGTCTCCAAAGTGCAGCCGAGTCTACAAAGAAAAAGAACCTCATGGAAAGCCAAAGGTAAGGCCAAATTCATAGAAGACGAATTCTTGCTTCCCGGAGAGGGGTGGGATTTTTCATATGGTCGAAAGAAGAGCGTACAAGGAAACGAAATGGCTTCACTCCCACCTTCGTAGGAAAATGGCTAAGCAGACTCTGGCGCTTGATCTTTTTAAAAAGCTTGCAGAATTGTCAGCTCTACTTGCAACTAGGACTTTGGAAATTCAACAACAAGATCAAAATCATGCAGGGCTGTCATCTCCTAGAGATGAGTAAAATGACTGACTTCTAAATTTAGTGGAGGTTTAAATACAACTTACAACTCAATTTCGGAGGTTTTACATTTATTGCATATGCATGTTAGTTAACAATAAGAGTGTAACCAAATATCCCTTGTGGATATTATAAAATATGACGAAAGTATTTGATATGCAAAAATATCATCATGCCCAAAATATGCACGGATATGGAACATATTTACGACTTGTTTACATATTAATTGCTTCGTAATAGAATTAATTGGTCCATATTCATACTCGATTAGTAGGATACACATCCATATAGTCTTAAATTAATCCCCTTACAACTAAGATCTTACAAATAATTTTGAAAATAAATGTATTAATTTCCTTTATAAGGCGTGGTCATACATCACTACAACATCTATAATATTACCAAATTGCTCAAAATATTTCCACCCTTGTTGAGAGTAGATGCTAACCTTCCTAAAAACATAATTTTTGTTCTCCCGGACAAGGAGATACCGAAATGCTATGACTGTTTGAATACCTAACATGTTTATCTCCATAGGAACAATTTTATTGGCTTAAACAATGTGACCATCAATCACGTGCTTCTCCATCACTACTATCTAGGTAACTGTAAGGTCCGAAAAACACAGAAAACAACATTAGCAGCGATGAATTTATTTTTTGTTTTAAAAAATCCAATTTTTTCTATTTTTTAAGACCTCATTTTCTTGATTTTCTAAGTTTATTTTCTTTCTTCCTCTTCTTGGTCGTACAAGTTGTTTTGAAGGAAAACTATATTTTTTATTCTGATGTGCATCAGAAGACAAAATATAAATATGGCAGAATTTGA
Source organism: Rubia tinctorum (assembly GCA_032355605.1). Lineage (NCBI taxonomy): Eukaryota > Viridiplantae > Streptophyta > Magnoliopsida > Gentianales > Rubiaceae > Rubia > Rubia tinctorum. The sequence continues at coordinate 14,266 of JAULKM010020466.1, forward strand.
TTTTTGTTTTTTCAGCTATTGGAGTACATAGTGGTTATAAAAACAATTTAAAAAATTGTGCCAATTGCGTAAGTGGTTGGTACAAATGAAATATGACATTTTTTTGCTGTTTTAAGTGCTTAGAAAATTAATTAGTGTAGATGGATTTTATATTTGGATCCATATACAACTTAAGATGAAGCTAGAAAATCATATACGCCTGAAATTGACAGTTGTCACGAAGTTGGACATTCAATGAAGTGAAGGTACTGATCTTTTGCGGACATTATTAGTGCAGAGATAGTGCATGTAGGATAAAAGGAAATCTCTGAAGTGCAGCCGCGATCCTTATTGAAAGATAAAGGCAAGTCCAAAGTCATAGAATGCGATGATTCAGACGTAATATTTCTTCTCCTGGAGGGGTAGGATTATTTATTTGCTCGGAAGAAGAGTGTACGAGGAACCAAAGGGGCTTAGTTCCCTCGTGATGTAGGAAAAAGGTTAAGCAGACTTTTGCGCTTGATCTTTCTAAAAAGCTTGCGGAACTGATCCATCCACTTTCAGCTCCACTTGTAGCTAGGACTTCGGAAAGTCAACAACAAGATCAAATTTATGCATGTTGTCATCTCTCAGAGATGAATAAAATGGATTATTTCTTAATTGAGCGAAGGTTTAAATATAACTTACAACTCAATTGCAAATGTGCTCCGTTGATTGAAGATGCAAGTTAGTTCACAATAAGAGTGTAACAAAACATCCCTTGTGGGTATTATATAATATGATGAAAGTATTTGATATGCAAATATCTCATCATGCCCAAAATATGGACGGATATTGCACATATTTACGACGTGTTAAGAAATTAATTGATTAACAATAGAATTAGTAAATACACATTAATATTTGATTGGTAAGATGCACATCCACATGGTCTTAAATTAATACCCTTGTAACTAAGATCTTACATACAAATTTTTTTTTTAAAAATGTATTGATTACCTTTGGGAGTCGCGGTCATACATCACTACAACATCTGTAATATTACCAAACTGCTTAAAATATTTCTAACCTCATTGAGAGTAGATGAAAACCCTCCTTAAAAAATATTTTGTATCCTCCCTGACCAGGTGATACCCAAATGCTACAATTGTTTGAATACATAATGTGTTTATCTACATATGAACAACTTTCTTTGCTTCAACAGTGCAACCATCAATAAGGTGCTTCTCCATCACTAATATCTCAACAACTGTACGGCCCGCAAAAATACACAAATCAACATTGGAAACAATGAATTTCATTTTTTTAAAACTCTAGTCCGCTTCAAGGTGTCTAGCTAGTAGATTTTTTTTAAAAAAAATTACTAGCCCGATTTCTTGTTTCAATTAGTTTCATTTATTTCGTCCTCTTATTTATCGCACTATGTTTTTAGAAGGAAAACTTTATTTTTGACTGTGGCGTGCATTTGAAGTCAAAATATAAATATGGTCAAATTTTTGCTTTCCTGCTATCGGAGTACATAGTGGTTATAATAGCGGTTTTAAAAAAGGGAGCCAATTGTGTGCGTGCTTGGGACAAATGATATGTGAAATTTTCTAGGCAGTTTTAAGTTCTTAGAATATTAATCGGTCAAGATGGATTTAATATTTGGATCCATATACAGCTTAAGATGCACAACTAGAAAATCACATACGCCTGAAACTGATAGCAAGCACGAAGTTGGACATTCAATGAAGTGAAGACAGAGCGCATGAAGGATCAAAGGCAGTCTCCAAAGTACAGCCGAGCTTACAAAGAAAAAGAGCCTCGTGGAAACACAAAGGCAAGGCCAAAGTCATAGAAGACGATGATTTGGACGTAGTCTCACTTCCTCGAGAGGGCTGGGATTGTTTATTTGTTCGAAAGAAGAGCATACGAGGAATAGAAGTGGCTTTGCTCTCTTGCTTCGTATGAAAAAGGCTAAGAAGACTCTGGCGCTTGATCTTTCTAAAAATCTTGCAGAACTGATTCAACCACTTTTGGCTCCACATGCTGCTAGGACTTCGGAAATTCAAGAAGAAGATCAAAATTATGCAGGGTTATCATCTCAAGGGCATAAGTAAAATGGTCGACTTCTCAATTGAGCAGATGTATAAATACAACTTACAACTCAATTGATGAGGTCTTCCATTTATTGCAGATGCATGTTAGTTAACAATAACAGTGTAACAAAAGATCCCTTGTGAATATTATATAATATGACAAAAGTATTTGATATGCAAAAATATCATCATGCCCAAAACATGCGCGGATATCGAACATATTTACGGTGTGTTTAGAAATTAATTGCTTCACAATAGAATTAGGTGATAATTATTCATACTCAATTAGTAAGATGCACATCCACATGGTCTTAAATTAATTACCCTGTGACTAAGATCTTATGTATAATATTGAAAATAAATGTATTGATTTCCTTTGGGAGCAACGGTCATACATCACTACAACATCTGTAATATTACCAAATTGCTCAAAATATTTCTACCCTCATTGAGAGTATATACTGACTCACCTAAAGAATAATTTTTGTTCTCCCCGGACCTGGAGATACCCAGCTGCTACTACTTTTTGAATACATAACATGTTTATCTCCATAGGAAGAACTCTCTTTACTTCAACAGTGCGCCTATCAATCACATGCATCTCCATCACTACCATCTCCGCAACTGCAGGGTTCGTAAAACACTAAAAAAACAACATTAGCAGCCATGAATTTCATTTTTTTAAAATGAAAAATCCTGTCCACTTCATAGTATCCTAGTAGTAGATTTTTTTTATTAATTTTACCATCCAGATTTCTTGTTTCGCTAAGTTTCTTTTCTTTCTTCCTCTTGTTTATCATACCTTTTTTGGGAAGGAAAACTTTATTTTTGATTATGGCTTGCATTTAAAGACAAAATTTAAATATGGTGGAAATTTTTTCACTTTTCAGCTATCGAAGTACATTGTGGTTATAACAATGATGTTAAATAAGGGAACCAATTGTGTGCGTGCTTGGTACAAATGATATTCGACATTTTTTTGCCAGTTTTAAGCTCTTAGAAGATTAATCGGTCTAGATGGATTTCCTACGTGGATCCATATACAGCTTAAGATGCATTTAGGAAATTAGATACGTCTGAAACTAACAACAGTCATGAAGTTAGGCATTCATTGAAGCAAAGGCACCAGTCTCTTGCACACTTTCTTGATGCAGAGAGAGGACGTGCAGGATCAAAGGTAGTCTCTAAAGTGCAGCTGAGCCTACAAAGAAAAAGAGCCTCATGGAAAGACAAAGGCAAGGCCAAAGTTATAGAAGACAATGATTCAAATGTAGTCTTGCTTCCCCGAGAGGGGTGGAATTGTTCTTCAGCTCGAAAGAAGATTGTACGAGGAACCGAAGTGGCTTCACTCCCCTGCTTCATAGAAAAAAGGCTAAGCAGACTCTGGCGCTTGATCTTTCTAAAAATCTTGCAGAATTGATTCAGCCACTTTTAGCTCCACTTAAATCTAGGACTTTGGATAGTCAACAACAAGATCGAAATCATGCATGGCTGTCATCTCCCAGAGATAAATAATTGACTTCTCAATAGAGCGGAGGTTTTATTACAAATTACAACTCAATTGCGAGGGACTTTCATTTATTTCAGATGCATGTTAGTTAACAATAAGAGTGTGACAAAAGATCCCTTGTGGATATTATATAATACATCGAAAGTATTTGATATGCAAAAATCTCATCATGCCTAAAATATGCACAAATATGGAACATATTTACGACGTGTTTAGAAATTTATTGCTTCACACTATAGTATTAAATTAATCCACCACGTAACTAAGATCTTACATCACTACAACATTTGTAATATTACCAAATTGCTCAAAATACTTCTACTCTCATTAAGAGTAGATGTTGAACATCTGTAAATATTTCTCCCCTTACTAGTAGATACCCAAACGCTACTACTATTTTTAATACATAATATGTTAATCTACATAGGAACAACTTTCTTTGCTTTAGTAGTGCGACCATCAATCACGTGCTTCTCCATCATTACCATCTCAGGAACTATAAGGTCTGCAAAAAAACACAAAACAACATTAGCAACCATGAATTTAAAAAAATTAAAAAGGGAAAAATCATGTCCGCTTTATGACCGAAATATTTTGCTCTTTTCAGCTATCAGAGTATAACAACAATTTAAAAAAAGTGAGCCAGTTGTACGTGCTTGATACAAATTATATATGATATTTTCTTGGAGGTTTTAAGTGCTTAGAAGATTAGTTGGTCAAGAAGGATTTTATATTTGGATCCATACACAGCTTAAGATGCAGCTAGAAAACTAGATACTTCTGAAAACTGACAGCAGTCACGAAGTTAGGTATTCAATAAAGCAAAGGCACCAATATCTAGCGGACATTCCTGGTGCAGAGAGAGCGCATGCATGATCAATGGAAGTCTACGAAGTGCAGCCGAGCGTATAAAGAAAAGTACCTCATGGAAAGACAAAGGCAAGGCTAAAGTCATAGAAGACGATGATTCAAATGTAGTCTTGCTTCCCTGGGAGGGGTGGGATTGTTCATCTGCTCATAAGAAGAGTGTACGAGGAACCAAAAATGCTTCGCTCCCCTCTTGGTAGGAAAAAGCCTAAGCAGACTCTGGCGCTTGATCATTTTTAAAATCTTGCAGAACTGATTCAACCACTAACAACTAGGAATTTGGAAAGTAACCAACAAGATCAAAATCATGCAGGGCTGTCATCTCTAAGAGATGAGTAAAATAACTGACTTCTCAATTAAGCGGAGGTTTAAATACAACTTACAACTCAATTGCGGAGGTCTTTCATTTCTGGCAGATGCATGTTAGTTAACAACAAGTGTGTGACAAAAGATACCGTGTGGATAATATATAATAAGATGAAAGTATTTGATATGCAAAAATCTCATCATACCCAAAATATGCACGGATATGGCACATATTTACGATGAGTTTAGATATTTATTGCTTCACACTAGAATTAGTTGATACATTTTCATACTTGATTAGTAAGATGTACATCCACATAATCTTAAATTAATACCCCTGTAACTAAGATCTGACATATAATTTGTAATTAATCCCCATGTAACTAAGATAATACATCACTTCAACATCTTTAATAATACCAAATTGCTCAAATTATTTCTACCCTCATTGAGAGTAGATGGTGACCCTCCTTGAAAAATAATTTTTGTTCTCCCCGGACCAGGAAATACCAAATTCTACTACTGTTTGAATACATAACATGTTAATCTAAATAGGAACAACTTTCTTTGCTTCAGTAGTGCCGCTATCAATCACGTGCTTCTCCATCACTACTGTCTCGACATCTATAAGGTCCGCAAAAAAATCACAAAACAGCATTGGCAACCATGAAGTTTTTTTAAAAAAGGAAAAATCATGTCCGCTTCCTGATATCGAACTAGTAAAATTGTTCTTAATTTTACCAGCCATATTTCTTTTTTCGCTAAGTTTCTTTTATTTCTTCCTCTTCTTTATCGTACTTTTTTTAAGGAAAGCATTACTATTTTTATTGTGCATGCATTTGAAGATGAAATATAAATATGACGTAAATATTTTGCTCTTTTCAGCTATCGGAGTACATAGTGGTTATAACAACGATTTAAGAAAAGTGAGCCAATTGCGTGCATACTTGAACCAAAAGATATATGACATTTTATGGGTGGTTTTAAGCGATTATAAAATTAGTTGGTCTAGATGGATTTTATTTTTGGATCCATAAACAGCTTAAGATGCGTCTAGAAAAATAGATACTCCCGAAACTGACAGCAGCCACGAAGTTAGACATTCAATGAAGCAAAGGAACCGTTCTCTTGCGGACATTCTTGGTGCAGAGAGTGCTCATGCAGGATCAAAGAAAGTCTACGAAATGCAGCTGAGCCTACAAAGAAAAAGAGCCTCATGGAAAGACAAAGGCAAGGCTAAATTCATAGAAGACGATGATTCAAATGTAGTCTTGCTTCCTTGAGAGGGGTGGTACTTTTCATCTTCTCAAAAGAAGAGCGTATGAGGAATCAAAGTGGCTTCACTACCCCGCTTCGTAAGAAAAAGGCTAAGGCGACTCTTGTGCTTGATCTTTCAAAAAAGCTCGCGGAACTGATTCAGCCACTTTCAGCTCCACTTCCTGCTTGGACTTTTGAAAGTTAACAACAAGATTGAACTTGTGAAACCCTATCATCTCTCAGAGATGAGTAAAATAACTGACTTCCCAATTTAGTGGAGGTTTATATACAACTTACAACTCAATTACGGAGGTCTTCCATTTATCGTAGATGCATGTTAGTTAACAACAAGAGTGTGAAAAAAGATCCATTGTCGATATTATATAATACATCGAAACTCTTTGGCAGAAAAAAATCTCATCATGCCCAAAATATGCATGGATATGGCACATATTTACTATGTGTTTAGAAATTTATTGCTTCACACTAGAATTAGTTGATATATATTCATACTCGATTAGTAAGATGCACATCAACATAGTTTTCAATTAATCCCCATGTAACTAAGATCTAACATATAATTTTGAAAATAAATGCAGTGATTTCCTTTTGCCACAGTGGTCATACATCACTACAACATCTGTAATAATACAAAATTGCTCAAAATATTTCTACCCTCATTAAGAGTAGATTCTGACCCTCCTTAAAAAATAATGTGTGTTCTTCCCGGACCAGGAGATACCCAAATGCTACAACTGTTTGAATACATAACATGTTAATCTACATAGGAACTTCCTTCCTTGCTTCAACAGTGCGGCCATCAATCACGTGCTTCTCCATTACTACTATCTCGGCAACTCTAGGGTCCGCAAAAAAATACAAAACAACTTTGGCAACCATGAATTTATTTTATTTTTTAAAAAAATCCTATCCACTTCATGGTGTCCAACTAGTAGATTGTTTTCTTAATTTTACTAGCCAGATTTCTTGTTTCGCTAAGTTTCTTTTGTTTCTTCCTCTTCTTTATAGTACTTTTTTTGAAGGAAAACTTTAATTTTTATTATGGCATGCATTCGAAAACAAAATATAAATATGGATGAAATATTTTGCTCTTCTCATATATTGGAGTACATAGTGGTTATAACAATGATTTTTAAAAAGGGAGCCAATTGCGTGCGTGCTTGGCACAAATGATATGTGACATTTTCTGGGCGGTTTTCAGTGATTAGAAGATTAATCGGTCTAGATGGATTTTATATTTGGATCCACACACAAATTAAGATGCAAGTATAAATTAGATATGCCTAAAACTGAAAGCTATCACGAAGTTAGACATTCAATGAAGCAAAGGAACCGATCTGTTGCGGGCATTCTTGGTGCAGAGAGATCGCATGCAGGATCAAAGGCAGTATCCAAAGTGCAGTCGAGCCTACAAATATAAAAATCCTCATGGAGAGATAAAGGCAAGGTCAAATTCATTGAAAACGATGATTCAAACGTAGTCTTACTTCCTCAAGAGAGGTGGGATTGTTCATGTTCTCTACAGAAAAGCCTACGAGGAACCAAAGTGGCTTCGCTCCCCCCTCTTAGTAGGAAAAAAGCTAAGTAGACTCTGGCGCTTGATCTTTCTAAAAATCTTGCAGAACTGATTCAGCCACTTTAAGCTCCACTTGCAGCTAGGACTTTGGAAAGTCATCAACAAAATCGAAATCATGCAGGGCTGTCATCTCACAGAGATGAGTAAAATAACTGACTTCTCAATTGAGTGGAGGTTTAACTACAACTTACAACTCAATTGAAGAGGTCTTCAATTTATTGAAGATGCATGCTAGTTAACAACAAGAGTGTGATAAAAGATCTCTTAGGATATTATGTAATACATCGAAAGTATTTGATATGCAAAAATCTCATCATGCCCAAAATATGAATGAATGTGGCACATATTTACAACGTGTTTAGAAATTTATTGCTTCACACTAGAATTAGTTGATACATATTCATACTCTATTAGTAAGATGCACATCCACATATTCTTAAATTAATCCCCCTGTAACTAAGATCTTACATATAATGTTTAAAATAAATGTAATGATTTCCTTTTGGCGCAGTAGTCATACATCACTTCAACATCTATAATATTACCAAATTTCTCAAAATATTTCTACCCTCATTTAGAGTATATGCTGACCCTACTTAGAAAATAATTTATGTTCTCCCCGGACCAGGAGATACCCAAATTCTACTACTATTTGAATACATAACATGTTAATCTACATAGGAACAACTTTCTTTGCTACAACAGTGCATCCATTAATCATGTGCTTCTCCATCACTACTCTCTCGGAAACTATAGGGTCCACAAAAAAACACAAAAAACATTTGCAACCATTGATTTCCTTTTTTTAAAAAAAGGAAAAATCCAGTTCGCTTCATGGTGTCCGACTAGTGAATTGTTTCCTTAATTTTACTAGCCAGATTTCTTATTTCGTTAAGTTTCTTATTTCTTCCTCTTATTTATCGTACCTTTTTAAAGGTATTTGTTTTATTGTGGCGTGTATTTGAAGAAAAAATATAAATATGGCTGAAATATTTTATTCTTTTCAGCTATCGGAGTACATAGTGGTTATAACAACGATTTAAAAAAAGTCGGTCAATTGCGTACGTGCTTGACACAAATGATACATGACATTTTTTGGGCAGTTTTTAGCGCTTAGAAGATTAACTGTTCTAGATTGATTTTTATTTTTGGATCCATACACTGCTTAAGATGCTGCTAGAAAATTAGATACGCCTGAAATTGACAACAGTCACAAAGTTAGACATTTAATTAAGCAAAGGAACCAATCTCTCGTGAATATTTTTTGTGCAGAGAGAGTGCATGCAGGATCAATGGCAGTCTCCAATGTGCATTCGAGCCTACAAAGAAAAAGAGCCTCATGGAAAGAGAAAGGCAAGGCCAAAGTCATAGAAGATGACGATTCAAATGTAGTCTTCCTACCATGAGAGCTGTGGGATTGTTCAGCTGCTTGAAAAAGAGCGTACGAGGAACTGAAATGGCTTCGCTTCCCCGCTTCGTAGGAAAAAGGCTATGCAGACTCCAGTGCTTGATCTTTCTAAAAAGCTTGCATAACTGATTCAGTCACTTTCAACTCCACTTGCATCTCGGACTTTAAAAAGTCAACAAGTATAATATCATGCAGGGCTGTCATAAGAGATGAGTAAAATAACCAACATCTCAATTGAGCGGAGGTTTAAATACAACATTAAACTCAATTACGGAGGTGATCCATTCATTGTTCATGCATATTAGTTAACTATAAGAGTGTAATAAAATATCCCTTGTGGATATTATACAATACGTCAAAAGTATTTGATACTCAAAAATCTCATCATGCCTAAAATATGCACGGATAACACATATTTACGATGTCTTTAGAAATTCATTGCTTCACACTAAAATTAGTTGATACATATTCATAGTCGATTAGTAATATGCACATTCACTTAGTCTTAAATTAATCCCCCTAGAACTAAGATCTTACATATAATTTTGAAAATAAATGTAGTGATTTCCTTTGGGCACAGTTGTCATACATCACTACAACATCTATAATATTGCAAAATTGTTAAAAATATTTCAACCCTCATTCAGAGTAGATGCTTACTCTCCTAAAAAAATAATTTTGTTCTCCCTGGACCAGGAGATAACCAAATGCTACTACTGTTTGAATATATTACAGGTTTATCCACATAGGAACAACATTCTTTGCTTCAAAATTGCGGCCATCAATCATGTGCTTCTCCATCACACTTATCTCGGCAATTGCATGGTCCAAAATAAAAACACAAAAGAACATTGGCAGCCATGAATTTGTTTTTTCAAAAAAAACCTTGTTTGCTTCATGATATCCAACTAGCAGATTTTTTTAAAATTTTATCAGCCCAATTTCTTATTTCTCCATGTTTACTTTCTTTCTTCCTCTACTTCATCGTGCAATTTTCTCGAAGAAAAACTTTATTTTTTATTGTGGCATTTATTTGAAGACAAAATATAAATATGGTAGAAATTATTTGTTGTTTTTCAGCCATCGGAGTCATAGTGGTTATAACAATGATTAAAAAAGTGTGCCAATTGCGTACATGTTTGGCACAAATGAAAAAAGAGCGCACGGGGAACCAAAGTGACTTTGCTCCCTCACGTCGTAGGACAATGGTTAAGCAGACTCTGGCGCTTGATCTTTCTGAAAAGCTTGCAGAACTGGTTCAGCCACTTGCAGCGAGGACTTTGGAAAGTCAACACCAAGATCAAAATCATGTAGGGCTGTCATCTCTCAGAGATGAGTAAAATGACCGACTTCTGAATTGAGTGGTGGTTTCAATATAACTTAAAACTCAATAGCACAGGTCTTCAATTTATTGCAAATATAAGTTAGTTAACAATAAGAGTGCAACAAAAGACCCCTTATGGATATTATAAAATATGACGAAAGTATTTGATATGCAAAAATCTCATCATGCCCAAAATATGCACGGATATTGCTCATATTTACGATGTGTTTAAAAATTATTTTCTTCACAATAAAATTAGTTGATACATATTCATACTCTATTAGTAAAATGTACATCCACGTGGTCTTAAATTAATCCCACTGTAACTAAGACCTTATATATAATTTTGAAAATAAATGTATTAGTTTCCTTTGGGAGCAGTGGTCATACATTTCTACAACATCTGTAATATTATAAAATTTCTCAAAATATTTCTACCCTCTTTGAGATTAAATGTTGACCCTCATAAAAATACAAGTTTTGTTCTCCCCGGACAAGGAGATATCCAAATGCTACTACTGTTTGAATACTTTACATGTTTATCTACGTAGGAACAACTTTCTTTGCTTCAACAGTGAGGCCATCAATCATGTGCTTCTTCATCACACTTATCTCGGCAACTGCATGGTCAAAAAAACACAAAAGAACATTGGCAGCCATGAAATTTTTTTTTTTAAAAGTGTCTGCTTGACGATGTCCAACTAGAAAAAAATTTCTAAATTTTACCAGCCCAATTTTATATTTCGCAAAGTTAATTTTCTTTCTTCCTCTACTTTCTCGTACTATTTTCTCAAAGAAAAACTTTATTTTTTATTGTGGCGTTTATTTGAAGAGAAAATATAAATATGGTGGAAATTATTTGTTATTTTTCAGCCATCGTAGTTATAGTGGTTATAACAATGATTTAAAAAGTGTTTCAATTGCGTGCGTGTTTGGAACAAATGAAAGAAGAGCGTACGGGGAACGAAAATGGCTTCGCTCCCTCGCGTCGTAGGAAAAAGGTTAAGCATATGCTGGCGCTTGATCTTTCTGAAAAGCTTGCAGAACTGATTCAGCCACTTTCAGCTCCACTTGCAGCTCTGACTTTGGAAATTCAACACCAAGATCAAAATCATGTAGGGCTGTCATGTCTCAGAGATGAGTAAAATGGCCGACTTCTCAATTGAGTGGTGGATTAAATACACCTTAAAACTCAATTGCACCGGTCTTTAATTTATTACAGATACGTGTTAGTTAACCATAAGAGTGCAACAAAAGATACCTTGTGGATAATGTATAATATTATTAAAGTATTTGATATGCAAAAATCTCATATGCCCAATATATGCACGGATATTGCCCATATTTACGATGTGTTTAGAAATTATTTGCTTCACAATAAAATTAGATGATACATATTCATACTCAATTAGTAAGATGCACATCCACGTAGTTTCAAATTAATCACCCTGTAACTAAGATCTTACATATAATTTTGAAAATAAATGTATTAGTTTCCTCCGGGAGCAGTGGTCCTACATCACTACAACATCTGTAATATTATCAAATTTCTCAAAATATTTTTACCCTCTTTGAGAGTAGATGTTGACCCTCCTAAAAAAATTGATTCTCCCCGGACCAAAAGATACCCAAATGCTACTACTGTTTGAATACATTACATGTTTTTCTACACAGGAACAACTTTCTTTGTTTCAACAGTGAGGCCATCAATCAGGTGCTTCTCCATCACACTTATCTCAGCAACTGCATGGTCCCAAAAAACACAAAAGAACATTGGTAGCCATGATATTATTTTTTTTTCAAAAAAAAACATTTTTGCTTTATGTTATCCAACTAGAAAAAAATTCTAAATTTTACAGCCCAATTTTTTATTTCGCTAAGTTAATTATGTTTTTTCCTCTACATAATCGTACTAATTTTCTCAAAGAAAAACTATAATTTTTATTGTGGCATTTATTTGAAGAAAAAATACAAATATGGCGGAAATTATTTGTTATTTTTCAGCCATCGGAGTTATAGTGGTTATAACAACGATTAAAAAAATGTGCCAATTGTGTGCGTGTTTGGAACAAATGAAAGAAGAGTGTACGGGGAACGAAAATGGCTTCGCTCCCTCGCGTTGTAGGAAAAAGGTTGAGCAGACGCTGGCGCTTGATCTTTCTGAAAAGCTTACAAAACTGATTCAGCCAATTTCAGCTCCACTTGTAGCTTGGACTTTGGAAAGTGAACACCAAGAAAAAAATCATGTAGAGATGTCATCTCTCATAGATGGGTAAAATGGTCGACTTCTCAATTGAGTGGTGGTTTAAATACAAGTTAAAACTCAATTGCACCGGTCATTAATATATTGCAGATACATGTTAGTTAACAATAAGAATGCAACAAAAGATACCTTGTGGATATTGTATAATATGACGAAAGTATTTGATATGCAAAAATATCATCATGCTAAAAATATGCATGGATATAACACATATTTACAATGTGTTTAGAAATTATTTACTTCACAATAAAATTAGTTGATACATATTCATACTCGATTAGTAAGATGCACATCCAGGTGGTCTTAAATTAATCCCCATGTAACTAAGATCTTACATATTATTTTGAAAATAAATGTATTAGTTTCCTCTGGGAGCAGTGGTCCAACATCACTACAACATCTATAATATTACCAAATTTCTCAAAATTTTCTACCCTCTTTGAAAGTAGATGTTGACCCTCCTAAAAAACAATTTTTGTTGTCCCCGGACCAGAAGATACCCAAATGTTACTACTGTTTGAATACATTACTTGTTTATCTACAAAGGAACAACTTTCTTTGCTTCAACAGTGCGGCCATGAATCATGTGCTTCTCCATCACACTTATCCCAGCAACTGCATGGTCTAAAAAATAACACAAAAGAACATTGGTAGCCATGATTTTTGTTTTAAAAAAACAAAACCTGTTTGCTTTTATGATTTCCCACTAGAAAAAAATTTCTAAATTTTACCAAGTGATTTCTTATTTCACTAATTTTATTTTCTTTTTTCCTCTACTTCATCGCACTATTTTTCTCGAAGAAAACTTTATTTTTGATTGTGGCGTTTATTTGAAGACAAAATGTGAATATGGCGGAAATTATTTGTTATTTTTCAGCCATGAGTGATAGTGGTTATAACAACGATTAAAAAAGTGTGCCAATTGCGTGCGTGTTTGGCACAAATGAAAGAAGAGCGTACGAGGAATAAAAATGGCTTCGCTCCCTCGCGTGGTAGGAAAAAGGTTAAGCAGACGTTGGCGCTTGATCTTTCTAAAAAGTTTGTAGAACTGATCCAGACACATTCAGCTCCACTTGCAGCTTGGACTTTGGAAAGTCAACACCAAGATAAAAATCATGTATGGCGGTCATCTCTTAGAGATTATTATAATGACCGACTTCTCAATTGAGTGGTGGTTTCAATACAACTTAAAACTCAATTGCACATGTCTTCAATTTATTGCAGATACATGTTAGTTAACAATAAGAGTGCAACAAAAGATAACTTGTGGATATTGTATAATATGATAAAAGTATTTGATATGCAAAAATCTCATCATGCCCAAAATATGGACGAATATTGCACATATTTACAATGTGTTTAGAAATTATTTGCTTCACAATTAAATTAGTTGATACATATTCATAATTGATTAGTAAGATGCACATCCACGTGGTCTTAAATTAATCCCCCTGTAACTAAGATCTTACATATAATTTTGAAAATAAATGTATTAGTTTCTTCTCGGAGCAGTGGTTATACATCACTACAACATCTGTAATCTTACCAAATTTCTCAAAATATTTCTACCCTCTTTGAGAGTAGATGTTGAACCTCCTAAAAAAATAATTTTTGTTCTCCCCGGACCAGGAGATACTTAAATGCTACTACTGTTTAAATACATTACATGTTTATCTACACAGGAACAACTTTCTTTGCTTCATGAACGTGGCCATCAATCAAGTGCTTCTCCATCAACCTTATCCTTGCAACTGCATGGTAAAAAAAAAACAAAAGAACATTGGTAGCCATGATTTTTATATTTTTTTAAAAAAAAAACTTGCTGCTTTATGATTTCCAACTAGATTTTTTTTCCAAATTTTACCAGTCTGATTTCTTATTTTGTTAAGTTTATTTTATTTCTTCGTCTACTTCATCGTACTATTTTTCTTGATAAAAAAATTATTTTAGATTGTGGCATTTATTTGAAGACAAAATATAAATATGGCAGAAATTATTTGTTATTTTTCAGCCATAGGAGTCATAGTGGTTATAACAACAATTAAAAAAACGTTAGCCAATTGCGTGCGTGTTTGGCACAAATGAAAGAAGAGTGTACAGGGAATGAAAATGGCTTCGCTCCCTCACGTCGTAGGAAAAAGGTTAAGCAGACGCTGGCCCTTGATCTTTTTGAAAAGCTAGCAAAACTGATTCAGCCACTTTCAGCTCCACTTGCAGCTTGGACTTTGGAAAGTCAATACAAAGATCAAAGTCATGTAGGGCTATCATCTCTTAGAGATGAGTAAAATGGCTTATTTCTCAAACGAGTGAAGGTTTAAATACAACTTTAAACTCAATTACGGAGGTCTTCCATTTATTGCAGATGCGTGTTAGTTAACAATAAGAGTGCAACAAAAAATTCCTTGTGGATATTATTTAATATGACAAAAGTATTTGATATGAAAAAACCTCATCATGCCAAAAATATGCACGGATATTGCACATATTTACTATGTGTTTAGAAATTATTTGCTTCCCAATAAAATTAGTTGATACATATTCATACTCGATTAGTAATATTCACATCCACATGGTCTTAAATTAATCCCCCTGTAACCAAGATCTTACATATATTTTTTAAAATAAATGTATTAATTTCCTCTAGGAGCAGTGGCCATACATGACTACTACATCTGTAATATTACCAAATTTCTCAAAATATTTCAACCCTGATTGAGAGTAGATGCTGACCCTCCTAAATTTTTTTTTGTTCTCCCCGGACCAGGAGATACCCAAATACTACTTATTGAATAGATAACATGTTTATCTCCTTAGGAAGAACTTTCTTTTCTTCAACAGTGCGGCCATCAATCACTTGCCTCTCCATCACTACTATATCGGCAACTATAGTGTCCGCAAAAGCACACAAAAAAACATTGGCAGCCATGAATTTCTTTTTAAAAAAATAATCCTATCGCTTCATGGTGTCCAACTACTAGTTTTTTTAAAAATATTACCACCTCGATTTCTTGTTTTGTTAAGTGTATTTTCTTTCTTCCTCTTCTTTATTGTACTTTTTCAAGGAAAACTTAATTTTTTATTATGGCGTGCATTTGAAGACAAAATATAAATATCTCAAATTTGGTTTGCTTTTTTCAGATATCGGAGTACATAGTGGTTATAACAACAATTAAATAAAAGTTAGCAAATTGCGTGTGTGCTTGGCACAAATGATATATGAATTTTTTGGGTGGTTTAAAGCGCTTAGCAAATTAGTCAATATAAATGATTTTATATTTGGATCGTTATACTACTTAAGATATAGCTAGAAAATCATATACGCCTTAGACTGGCATCAATCACGAAGTTTGACATTCAATGAAACGAAGGCACCGATCTCTCGTGGACATTCTTGGTGCAGAGAGAGTAAATGCAGGATCAAAAGCAGTCTCCGGAGTGCAGCTAAGCCAACAAAGAAAAAGAGCCAAATGCAAAGACTAAGGCAAGGCCAAAGTAATAGAAGACGATGATTCGGACGTAATTTTATTTCCAGAGAGTGGTGGGATTGTTGATCTGCTTGAAAGAATAGCATACAAGGAACCAAAGTGGCTTCACATCCCC
>JAULKM010020467.1:0-14242 GCA_032355605.1 Rubia tinctorum
TGTGTCATCTCCTCATCTGGCAAGATCATATCATCACCTATTTCCTATAACACCTTTTAAAGATGTACCACCATCAGAAATCAACCCACGAAAAATTCCAAAGAATTGCTTTGGTTGCCAGCAAAGTCTCCTAGTGCCAGGTAAGGACATAAGTCTACTTTGGTGCACTTTTCTATTGCCTAGATGATGTTTGTGGTTGAACATAGAATAATGACTAGAAGGTTTTGGCGTTTACAACTTTCATAGGTTGTGATAATCGGATATTTTGCTGTTGAAATGTATGAACGTTATGTGATATTCGGGATGGTGTACCTTTCGTTTTTGTTAAAGAGATAGAAAACCAAATGAGAATAAACACCAATAACCCTTTCCTTCTAATGCAAACAAGTCAAGGAGTCCATGAATGAATTTCCTAGCAAAACTTGAATTTTCTTATGGGCATGTAGAATTGTTTTTGACATTGGATAGCAAAAGAATCTGTTGACTGTATGGGTTAACAGAGGCTATTCAGTTTCTCTCAGAGATGAAGTGGGAACTTGGATATAATCTGGAGATTAGAATGGGTTTCTGTGATATCGTTTGGTAATTTATTTGATGAGCCTGTTCTTGTTATTTTGTTTATATCTGATGCTTGCTACATGCATGAAATCTATATTTTTAGTAAATATTTATAATGGAAGGGACCATCTTTGCATCTTTTATTTGTCTTTTTTAAGATTATGAAGGTTAACATTTGTGATGATGATCACTGTAACGATGATAATGCCTCTTCAACGGCACCTTATGAGTGAAAGGGATAAATGTTCCTTTTGCATCTTTTTTTCCTTCATCTGTAATGTTATAATGCTCACAGGTGTGATAAAGTTCATTTGTTGGTAACAATGTTATATGCTGTAGTCTTGCAGAGACTGTTGTTTCAATGTGTATTGTACGGCCCTAGAAAAAAGCATAACGTGCAAAGTAATAATTTTACTAGATTGTCTAGTCCTCTTGATGACTGGCCTTAAATTTAGTTTGACTCTGGGAATGATATACATGCAGGAAGTATATCAGGAACTTGTGTTGCTTGTCCGAAATGTAAACAGTACTTCTGCCTTGACTGCGACATCTATATTCATGAGAGCTTGCACAATTGCCCTGGCTGCGAGGGCTTCAAGCAATCTAAACCAGGCACAGACATGGAGGAATGAAGTTCATTGGCGTTTACCTATCTGGGTTGGTTCTCTCTACCCGAGAGAGCTGCTATTGTTTTCACAGTGACGAGAAGGTGGCACATCACCTGTGAGAGTGGAGAGGTTGGATCCAGATCCAGGAGTCACGCAGAAAACTGTGTTGGGTAAAAGGAAGAGACTGGTCAGATAGACAGGTGACTCTCTGCAATTTTTCTTCGATGGCAGTGCAGGAAGGAAGAAATATGCTCTTAAACTACTTGCCGAGATGCGCATATGTGCAATTTTTTCTGATACTCATTATAGAAAAACTAACCCGCAAGAGGTTGCTCTTGATATCTAGCTGTCTCTTATTTGCCATGGAGAATGTGTTTGATGGCCAGTCTACATGAGAACTAATGCATTTGACCATATAACAGTGCAGTAGAATTGATGATTTGTGTTCTTTGCCTGTCAGATGTACTTGTACCTATCCAAATTTCCAGTCATTGTGTAGTCAGTAGTGTCTTCAGGAAGTTTTGCTAGTACTAGATTTTGAGGCTCTCTTTTTTTTTAAAAGCATAATGAGGGTTTTGATCAGCCATAATTTATTGCATTGGTCATAGTTTTAGAGTATCTCCAATCATAGGAGGTCCAACGGTTCTCTGTTCGTGGCACAATTACGTTATAGGGATTTTTTTCTTCTTAAAATGGCACACTTTTAATTTTTTACAAGATTTCTTAAATTTCATCTACTCATTCTAGTTTTTACATTCTACATTCAATGTCATTCACTCATTTTCTTTAATTAAATTCAATCACTTATACATATGGTGCCACAAACAGAGAAAGGAAGAGAGAATAAGTTTTAGCTATTTAAAGGCTCAAGTAACTGAAAATGATTTTAGCTACTAGCAATTTTTCAACTTAGCACTTCATTTATTTTAACAATTTTAATTAGTGGATGATTAATTCAAAATATATTTAGTGGGTTATATTAGGATGTTGAGTTAAATTTTAAAACCGATGAGTACAATCATTCACTAATTATTAAAACAGTAATATTATTTTTGTCTAGCTAAATTTAACTTGTCAAATAGCTAAAAACTACTTTAGCTTGATTAAAGTTATACTTTTTACTTTGGTGGGAGTTGTATTTTTTGCTTTCTACTAGTACTAGAATTTAAAATAATTATGTAATACTTTATAGTATCTAATTCTTTGGAAATGATCTTTGAATTATTTAGGGCAAACTACAATTGTGTATTGTGCGGTAGGCAAAACTTTCAACTTTTATTTTTTTATTAGAATTTGTAGTTTTTATTTGAGATTTTGAATTTTTATTTAATTATAATTTGTAATTTTTTATATGAGATTCATATTCAATGAAAAAAACTCTACTAGACCATTACTTGCCTTACCTTCAACGGCTTAAGAGAGGAAACCACGGTAGTTTTTGAATTGGAAGATTGAGAGACCCGGGATAGTGTAGGTTTGCAGAGAGGCTAGAACATTCCCTTCACTAAAATAGAATAGTAGGTAAGATTTATTATCTAGAAGTTTACTGAGAAGGGTAGAGTTTGCACTAATCGATGAGAGAATGGTAATGCTAAAGGTAGCAAGAAAGAATGCTCATCCTATGCTGACCACTTACTCTGACTCTTCTCTCATTTGATTTTTTTAAAATATGATTTAAACCAAGATTTAGGCTATCAATTGGAGGAAGAAAGCATGCCTTTTTTAGTTACTATCACTACCATTGTTAACATCGGTACACTCCTCTACATCAAGCAGCCTCTGCTTTAGCCCCATCCATGACTGGGCCATGACAATCTTAGAGTTATTGCCTATTGATGGGACGTTTAAACAAGAATGTCTCATCCACCGGTTAGCGTTGGATAAAGAACAATAAAGTGTTTATAGTCGTTGCTAAACAAGAATACTCATCCGAGTCGCAGGAACATGTACATACGGAATATGAGAATTTCTGCTTGTTGAAGATCTAGTGCTGCTACCCGAAAACTTAAATGAATAGCCATCGTTGTTAAGAACAACCGAGATCTGATGATAATTTAAGTGTGACTCCTAGTCTTTAACATAAAAAAAGTAGGTTGTAAAAATGAAAAAGACATGTAAAAATATTGTCCTAGTTAGTAGAACAAAAAAGTCATATTTATATTTGCTTCGCTCGTGCTTTGCAATCTTTGCTAACGGAGTGGCATACCGATACATAAACGCATACAATCATCAAACTAGAGAACCTTAAAACCATGACAGCAAGAGTTTGGTTACTTCTATGTAGAGCTCACTGGTAGGATTTTGTAATTATAAAAGAAGATTAAGGGGGGTCAGCACACCAAGGCCATCAAAACTCCGTGTGCGAGGTCACTTCCCCTTCAGTAATCTTATCACGAACATAATTTCATTGTAAATGTAAATTCGTACGGAGCAATCAACGAATATCGGTGAAATCAAAGATATTGTGACCAAGTTTTCCCGTTCCTTTGAACTTCTTCTTCATTCTCAAGAGGAAAGCATAAAAAATTACCCTTACACATAGATCGTCGTTGCATAAACTCATAATTTCTCCTCTTAGATTCAACTCATACTTCAATTGGAAAGACGCGGTTTAATTAGAATAATATGAAGTTAGAGGTTTACAATCTGCAGTAATTATAAGTGAAACATTTGAGTTTGGTTAGAAACATTACATATTAAGAAAAGTGTGTTTTTAACCCTATGTTTTGGTCAAAAGTGCATAAATGACCTTGTAAAATCTGAAAGTGCAAAAATAACCGTGGATTCGTTAACCGAAATGTCAACGGTCAAATTGATCGGAAATAGATGAAATGACCATTTAAAAAGTTCAAAAAATAAAATAAAATCAGAAAAGACATTATCAACCTCCAACTTCTCATCTCTTTCCACATTCTCATCTTTTTCTCTCCCCCCACCACCACTGCTTAACCCGCCATTCGCACCACCCTTGTGTTCGACTCAGATCAACGACAGGACTCTTGGCAACATGGGACAATCGTGCGGCGTCAGATTCTGGTTTGACTCGGATTAATGCCAGGACTTTTGGTGATGGGAACTCATTCGGCGGTGAATTCTGGAGAATCAATTTCGGCGTAGGCTACGGCTGGTGCTGGGGGTGGCTTCTGGAAATTGGAGGCTGCGTCAGAGGCTAGGGTGGTGGTAGTGGTAGCGGCCGCCATTGTTAGGGTTTATGAATAACCAGAGTTTTAGGGCGGCAGTGGTGATGGGGCTGAGCGGTGGTGGCTCATGAATTGGCTAGGGTTGAACGGTGGTGGGGGCTAGGGTTGAGTTGTCTAGGCGGTGGCGGAGAGGTGGTGGCGAGGGTTTCTGGGCAGCGGGGGTCAGCGCCGAGGCTGGGGGTTATGAGAGGAGGAGGTGGGCGGTGGGCCTGGGTTTCTGGTGGCGCAGCTGGTGGTTCTAGGCAGAAAAGGTGGTGGTGGTGGGTGCAGGCGACGGCTTGGTGGCGTTGGCAATGGCGGAGGATTAGCGGCAAGTGTTGAGCGGGGGTCCAGCGACGGAGAAATGACGATGGTGTGTTTTTAGAAGAAGCAGTGTTGGGGTAAAATGGTCCATAAATTTTTAGTTTAAACTTAGGGGTATTTATGTCTTTTCGTGTTTGATCAATGGCTGACTTTTAAGCCAACGACGGAATTGAAAAAAATGGGTATAATTGCACAATTTTACAAAAACATAGGGTTAGTTTTGCACTTTCAGATTTTACAGGGTTATATTTGCACTTTCTTAATTTAATAGGTCATTTTGCACTTTTCCCTTACATATTTAGAGGAAAACATATAAGTTATATGTTACTTATTTGTGTTTTCAATTATTATTTTTTGTGATTCTTCTTCTCTGAACTTTAATTTCTATATCTTCTGAAATGTTCGGTATAAAACTTTATAACTTTAGATTGAAACATAGATATTAAATCGTAAAACAATGAAATTTGAGCTGACAGAAGGTTTGGGAAAAAAGAAAGAAAGCTGAGCTTTTACCATAAATAGAAGCGTGAGTTATCCAAATACATTATAACCAGAATTTGACCCAAATTTTAATTTCTCTAGACCCGCAAATTTCCAACCATTTGTCTTAAAATTGCACTTTAGTCTCTGGTATTTCCATAGTTTATGGAAAGACCATCTTTCAAGAAACAGACTCTTGAGATTTGCAGCGTAAATTTAATTTTTAGATACTCCGCACCGGTTTAATTATTTCTGAAAATGTATATTTTTATAAATATATATTATATAATGGAATTAAATTTAGAGTCTGTTTATTGAAAGACGGTATTTCCATAAGTTATGGAAAGACCACGAACTCAAGTGTAATTTAAAGCAATTTAAGGGGTCTAAAGCAATTAAAATTTGGGTTGAATTCATGTTATAAGGCATTTGGGTAAGCTCACGCGCCTATTTAACGTAAAATCTCAGTTTTCTTTCATTTTCCCCAAGCCTTCCATCAACTCAAATTTCATTGGTTTATGATTTAATGTCAATGTCTCAACCTAAAGTTATAATGTTTTAGACTAAACAGTTTGAAAAGATATTTAGAATTTACAGATTAGAGAAGAAAATTTATAAACACAAATAAGTAAATATAACTTATATTTTTTACTCTAAATATGTAATGTTTCTAACCAAAACTCAAATATTACTTGCTAAATCTTCAACTTCATATTATTCTGATTAATTCTTGTCTTTCCATATGCATTTGAAAAGATTGTGTTTTCCAAGAATTTGTCTTGTATTTAAATAGTATTTAATTTTTTATATTGATCAAACATTATGTCGGACTTGGAAATAATTAGTTTTCAAAACATTAAAACAGATATTTTAAAATTTATATTAAATTGAAGATGAATGGTGATAAATATAGCTTAAATTATGATTACGTTAAAAGCATATTATACAATTGATATGGTTTACTCCTTTCGAATAATAATGGTACTCAAAATCAGTTCACGATAAGTTCATGCTTCTCCAAGTATCTGCGAATGTCCCCAGAGAGAAGAAGATCAGATGCTTAAGTCAGTATCGAATCATAATGTATCTCTTTTCTTAGTAGTTTTCACTTATCTTTTGCAAGCATTTTTTTATCTTCATTTATAGTTCTTCCACAGTATGATCGTGATCCAATTATCATGCTCTCTTCTTTAAATCATGGTAGTGACTTTCGCTAGACCCTTGATCTGCCAATTAGTGGTGTTGTCGTGCTTGAATCTTTGTGGGTTACACGAAATGCCTTACTTTGTGAAGTGGACGCTACACATTTCTTGCCTTGTTACCTCGCCATACTTTCTTAATTAGGTCAGACCGGTCGGGTCATGTATATTGCCCGTGATGGATAGATCAAACCTAGCGAGTCATACATACCATAAACCTCACAGATGTGAAGTCATTGGAATGGAGCGGAAAAGGAACTCATGTGTGCTATATGTTGTTTTAGAAGATGTGTGGAGAAGAAAACATTAGTGCACACGAGTTGGGAAAAGTGAATTAGGCAAAGTTGAATGACTTCTCCATATAAATTGTATGTGTAACTTTTTGTCAGAATTAATTTCATAGTCGTTGAGTGGCTAATAAAAAATAAATATTTAGACTTAAAGCATGGATGTGTATCAGTTGGATAAGTGACGTTTAATATCCCTAAAATCTTGGGAGTTGGTTATTAATGGGTCAAAAATAAAGGGTTTGATGAAATATAAATTGAATTTTGAAACCTGTAGTCACCGTGAAGAGTATTTTCCTATATCAGAGTGAGGTGATTTTTATTCTCAACCAACACACCTCTTTTATTGCATCAAGAAGGTACACAGACCTCTAAAAAATTAGTTTTTTCTTTGTATTCCACGAATTTTCTATTAAATCTTGTGCTAAGTTGTGGTAATCTTATCGTAATTGTTCTTTGTAGATTTAATGTGCACCTCAGAGGCAAAGTGTAAACAAATTCTTACTTACCGTCTAGTAGGTAATTTTTCTCTAGATTTGAGTAGTGTATTCTTTCCTTTTCCTACCCTTCCTACAAAATGGTTGTTTGTGCTAAATTAATTTCATCAACAATTTTCCTGGGTAACAGTGGGTATAGTAGTGAAACTACCCAGAGTGATGTTAAAATTAACCTTGAGGGTCCAGATGAAGATACCCCTCGCATTAATGATGAAGGTGTCATGGTTGATGACGTTTGTTGTGAAGGGTCTGATACAGAGGAAAGTGAAGAATGTAGAGTCTTTGATACTAGTCCGAGTATTATGACTGAAAGGGATGTAGTTGCTTTGAGGGAGTAGTCCCGTTTTTTGTGATTGTGAAATTGGGCTCCTCAGCCGGATGAGTGAGTACTATACCCTCTATCTTGGTATATTTATGTTTATGAGCATCCCATAATGTACAGGTTGTTTGTACTAATTCTTGAGTATGGGATTAACATACTAATGAGCTATAATATTGCTTTAGTGCATCATCACCCTAAGGGCATGACTATAACTTCAGGTTTTAATATTGTGTGTGTGTGTGAGAGAGATGAGGGGTTGTTCAGGGTGCGTTTGTTTAAATTTTTTTCAATTTAGAAAAATTAAGAACAATGAGGATTTGGTCACATTTTAACCTAGTAACATTGGGTTCAGTTAGTTGAAGGGTTTTCTATTAATTGTGGGGTATGGAAAGATGTGGGGGGTTGTTAAGTGTTCATTTGACGTTCATGTGCCTGGGTGGAATTATGAAGTGCCTTTGGACATGCAATCTCATCCGGAAGCGAAGTTAACAAAACATAGTGAAATTATGGAGAACCTAGTTGCTCATTCTATGAAACTATGTCGGCTTAAAGGAAAGAAGGGTTGACTTCTGATCCTTTAATGGGTTATGGTATTGTTTTATATTTTGGGTATAATTATGTGTATTGATTAAGTTGATGTATTTTGTACTTAGTCGTTATTTGTTATTTATACCGCATATATGAGGATATTGGAGAACTTCCACTAATGATTTTGTTACTCGGGATGATAAGGAAATCGAATATGATACAGACCCCAATGTTGACCATCACTGTTTGAAAAGGGATCGTAGTAACACTTAGATGAAGGAAAAAAGTGTCTGGAGACGATGCTAACCTAGATGCTAGGAAAGAACGTCAAGGCCAACTTACTCACGTTGTTGGTATGGGGCCTTAAAGCGGAAAGCGGGAAGCAGAAGTTAGAGAGAGTGGGGGGAGCTGATGCAAAGCAATCCAAGTCGTAAAGAACCCAAGGTCAAGGTCGGGACATGTAGAAAGAGACGGACGATGTAGGCGGCCCATCGTCCTCCCAAAAATCTAGTGGTCCTGCTTGGGGAGAATTTCCCTTGACATCTGCGGCTATCCACGTTAGTATACATAAATATATTTTTATTGAAATCTTTATGTCATCCTGCGGATGATATAAGAAAATGGCATTTTGTACATTAAGGAGAATCCGGTGTCTTTCAGATACCAGTTTGCGGGGTTCATTAAGAAAGAGGGCCCATTGTTTGGATGGATATAGGAGCTGGATGATGCTCTAGAAAGTAATAGATGAATCTAGCAAAGCTTTCAACATGAGGAACATGAGGAGAACAGTGCTACGAGTTGAGCTGCAAATGTTGAGAGGTGAAGATCCTGCTCATCCAAATTATCCGTGCGTGCTTATTAGTCATATTGTAAAGATGAAGGGCTCTTCAAGTTCTTCAAAGAGGTGTATTCCACCGCTATGGGTGTGGGGTGGTGTAATGCGCTATTGGATAAACACAGAAAGAATCCAACTCTGAATGTTGAGGGCCTGCCTTGTGAGGCCGATATTTTGAGTGGACTCGAGGAAACTAAAGATAATCCGAACTAGGTGTACGTGGAGTAGATAAAGATAATATTCATCATTTTCCCTTTGTCCAGTACTTGCAGCAACAGAAGGTAGAGCATTCGATGATTAAAATACGATCCTGTTTGGAGGATCGTCATCCATTCTCTGAAGGTGAAGTAAAAGAGGGGGAGGAAGCGGCAAGTGTGGGACCTAAGGGTGGTAGTTCTGGAAAAAAAAAAGCTACATTTGGGACGATTAACGAGCCATATAAGCCCAAGAATGAGTCAAGGACAACTAAAGGGGGTGTCGGTGGGGTAGGAACCTTTCGTAACAAAGTTGATAACTAGAAATGTTAACTTATTTATAATGCCTAAGATGTAATGGAATACACATATTATGATATTTTGTTGATTGTTATCTACTTCGTTTATCTTGTGTATCTATTTATCTCACGAGAATGATAAGTTGTTATTCTTTTCAAAAAACTGTAATTGGGACTATTTCTCAGAAGGTGTTTTTGCCTCAGGTACTGTCATTCATGCATAAGATGTTGCCCGCAATTGAGATCGACAGGGAAATACTTCAGGGTTGGAAAATTTTTTGTGAAAGGGTGATGTATATGAATGAGAATTATATTGACCTAGCCCACATGTATGCTTATGGGGAGAGGAAGTCTATTGACACACTTAATGGTACAAATTTGGCATTAGATAGAGTTACCGATGTTATGGGTAACCATGGTGTTGATAGGTTCGTGATTGGTTAGGATGGACTTAAAGGTGCCTCTGCTAGCCTAAGTCCTAAAGGAAAGGGGTTATTATCCATCCATGTTTGAAACTTTGTCGTGTGCTCCCTGCTAGGGGGGAATTTGGGGAGGTCGTGTTTGAAAGTCTAATCGATTAGATGCTATTAATGCCTATCTTTGGACCTTAAATACCCCTTCTAAGACAAAATAGTTGGAAATTGAACTTGGGCATTGAATAATTGAAATGTTGCTCAAGTTCCGAGAGATTAAAATTGACTGGAAGAAGAAGTTAAAGGAATGTGCAGCCCAATTGAACGAGTATTAGGAAGGTTATAATGAACAGGATGTTGCGATTGACATGCTTCAACGAGAGTCGGTGAATATTATGTGGCAAGAAAAGGAATGGAGAAAAATTTTAGTGGAGAATACTTGCGAAACTTCTTTAAAAAATGATATTATAACAAAGCAAGTTGATCGTATATACGATTTATTTGCTCAAATTAAGGATCTCAAATAAGGGGTGCTACTATTTGGAAATGATGTCTAGTAACTGGAAAAGCCAGTATGGTGAAGACCAAAGTTTAGTGTTCAACTATAGTCGAAATACGAAGATATGGAGCGAGTAAATGACTACTTGGAAGCCTATTGTCACAAGTTAGAAGGCCATTGTGGTACTCTTGAGGCACCGTTCAAGGATCAGCAAGAAGTTAATTCAAACCCTTGACGAGGAAATTTCTAGAGCCATGAAAGGAGGGACACATGGATTATAACGATACGATGATATCTCGCTGTGGTTATTTGGAACAAGAAGTTGAGGAATTGCAATGAAGTCTAAAATCTTACTTGTATATTGTGTATGTGATAATTATGCATCTTGGACGCCCATAGTCTTGTCCAATTGTTGATCCTAAATAATAATATGTTGAATATATGAGACAAATGGAGTCTGCCTTGTAATGAGGCATTTCTACACATGTGGTGTAAACTGGAGGCAATCTTGCAGGATGAAGAGAAAGAAGATCTATCTATGTTGGAAGGGCTTCATCGTTGATATAATTTTGGAGGAACAAGAACGCCGAGCCTTTGCCATGACTGATAGATTCAATTATCTTTCTGGTAGTTAAGTACTAGGTCATAGTGATAGGATCGTGTAATCATTAATGAATATTGTAATAGGTTTTCTTTGTAGGAATATCTGGAACGATGGATCTCATTTCCCCTTTTATTTGGTTAGTTAATGTAAGCATGACCCTCCATACTCGACAGGTGTTTTAATATATTTTTAAGGGTGAGTGGGTCATCTCTCTGCTCGGGAGACAGACTCATATGTGTGATTGTAAGGTACATTGATGATGTTCATGCTTCATGCATAGGTTACATATGTGTCAGTATGGTCAATTTTCTGTGTGAATTGTCCTTGAATTTAGACTTTGTGCTATATAGTATGAGCAACTATGATTCTTTCAATATTGTGTGAAGTACAAATATGGCCCATATGATGTGTGTAATGATTGTGTAGGTTTCTGCGAACGTGATGAGTGTGAGAGAGGTCTTCGTGTTTATAATGATAGTGAAATGCATAGGATTGATTAAATGGTAACTGTAATGGGACCTATATTATCTCCTTATATATTATTGTGTTATCCTAAAGAGAAATGCCGTGATGCGTTGTGTTAACTTTTGGGTCTAGTGAGGGTGTACTCGTGATTGAGTTGAATGAGTGCTCCCACATTGTGGATTATCGCCGAGGTCAGACATTTTACTACATTTGGAGCTTTAAGGCAAAACCGTACGAGAATGTCCTACTTGTGTCGATAGGCGGATGATTTACCCGTAACATGCGAAGGTGTAGGTGATTTTCCTACCTTTTTCGTAGGGTGGGTGAGTTTCCCAAATGTTGCAAATACATTGGTGATTTTCCTACTTGTGTTGCATGAGTGGTAAATCGTTCCAACAAGGCAAAGCTGCGGGTGATTTTCCCACTTAAGCCATGGTATCAATGAAAGAACTTTGAATGCAAAATCGTAGGTGATTTGCCTACTTGTTTCGCCTTATGTAACTTTGAACTTGGTAGGTGTGGTGTGCCATATACATCAATTTGGCACAAACAATTGGTCCATGAGTTGTTTGTTTAAAGTGGTTGAATGGTTATTATGTGGGAGTCATTAAGACGTAATAACAAGGCAATAAGAGCTAGGGTGCTTGATAGCGGTTAAGAAGTGGTGATTATGGAAAGGTACTATCGAGTACCTATAGTCTCAAAAAATGTATGAGGTGTGTGGAGATACTATAGGGTTTTTGTAGTCATGTAACAATTGCATTTTTTAATGTTCAAAAGATTCTGGCAAAGTGAACGAATGCTCAAAGAAATTGTTAATGAGTGGTATCCCTGAAGTTTGTGGTGTGTGTGTGTGTGACATAAGTAGTAAGTTGTTGAGGGGTGTGGGCTTGCAAGGATTAGTAAGTGTACCTTAGTGGTGTATGTTTTTAAGGGTATGATTGTGTGAGGGTAAAAGTTGACTTGTCCAAATAGGCCCGGAATAACTAACTTTTCGCTTGGGCTTGCGAGGATTAGTTAGTGTACCTTATTGGTGTATGTTTTAAAGGGTATGGTTGTGTGAGGGCAAACATTTACTTGGCCAAATTGGCCCGAAATAACTTACTTTTCGTATGTCTCAAAAGTGGACCTATAAATAGATAAATATGCCATGTAAGCTTAGAATTTTTGGTTGCTCTTTCTTGAGAAGTGCAAAAAATAATGGCGTTCCATATTCCAAGTCATTTATTAGGTGGTTGGTTAAAACCTTGAGAACACGAAATGTCTTGTCACTTCCAAGGAGGTTAATATGATGGTTGTCTTTCCAAGGAACTTTGTACGTCTATAAAAACCACTCTTCAGAAAGTGTTTTCTTCATTCCTTATTTTTTTATGCCCTTCTACTTCCAAAGTTCATGTGCTACCAAATGGGTAAATTTTGGAGTCCTGAGCATGTTGTGAGTATTTATAAGATAATGGACCTTTCTTAAGGTTTAGGGATGATTAATTTGTGATATCTCGAGGATATCTAGGTTTATAGGTTATAAGGAAAGATGTGTTGGGGTTACCCGAGATCTGAGTATGAAGATCTACTGGAAAAGGGATAATCCATGATGAGTAGAAGAGAAGGTAGCTTTGCTCCGGTTGGTGGTGGTGCAAGTCAAGATTACACACCTTGATGGATGTCCTAAAAATATATGTTCTTACTATAAGTTTGTGCGGTTCAACGTCCTTATGCAGGCCATTGTAATTTTTTTCATTGACTCCATTATTGCTATGTAGGTGTCCTTATGTAATGGGCATTAATCGTGGCGGAGCCTAATAGAGTATGGGTTATGGAGAGGATCATAGGGGATCTTTTCCATTTACGTGTCAAGCCCTTAAGAATCAACAAAAACCAATGCATAGGAGCTAAGCAGTCCAGTTTTTCTATAATTTATGTGAGGGAAGAAGGCGGCCTCCTCAGTTGACGGACTTTGGAGGGAGGAGTTCTTTCAAAAGTTGGTTCAATAGGGCTCAGGTAGGGGATAAAGGAGGTGCAGTGCAAGCATTGACAACCATTGCTTGCTTTTGCGCCTACTCTATTTGATAAGGAGGATGGTTCCTCTTCATAGGCTCTTATGGTCGGGTTCAAGTGGGAAATAGAGGAGGTGCAGTGGGAAAGTTGGCGACCATTGCTTATCTTTGCTCCTATATCTCTTAATGAGGAGGATGGTGTCTGAGAACCTATCCCTCCTTAGGTATTTAAAGTTTGTTGCGGAGAAATCTCTCCACAAGAGTTTATCTTTAAGAGCCACCAAAACCGTCTTGGCAATAACAGTTGTAAGATCGTGTAGTTATAGTGTTATGTGTTAGGTTCACAGAAAGTTGGATGTAATCTTTAAAACATTTTGTTCATGATCAAATAAAGTACTTATCAGTGTTCGCGAAATTATGTTAAGGGTCATTCAATCTTTAAACATGTACATGATTTATGAGTGTGAAATCATGTTTGAAATTTTATTGTATTTTCTTCGTGTTTGATTGGCTTGGTTGTGTTGTTATTCTTCCTAATTAAGTTCTTCCTGAAGTAACACGATTAGTGAGCTTTTACTATTGGTTATGATCAAATTTTCCCTTTGCTTGGGGAAAATTTTGGGTTGACAGTATAATCTCGACTAATGTACCGAGTGGTCGTATTTGAGGTATTCCAAGGAGACCTTTGGTGTAACACTTCAGATCCACGACTCACTTGCTCAACGCAAGCATCGGGTCGGACTGGGTGTGCTATGGAGGATCCAACGGATCGGATTACTCGATTGTAGTAACAAGCAAATATAGTTATGCGGAAGAAATTTAGAAAACTCAAAACCTAACTTACTATTACAGTGAAAGTCTTAATACAAGTATTAAATATGAGTTTAACTTAAGTACAGACAAGGTTCTAAAGGATCCGATAAGGACAAGTTTTACATTAATATTTTACATAACGAT
>JAULKM010020485.1:0-14241 GCA_032355605.1 Rubia tinctorum
AGAAATTAGCAAATTCTCCCCTCTTTGATATGAAATCCAAAAGCATGATTTAGGGCTTCTAATGTTGTTGGTGATTTTATGAATGCTAGGTAAATGTGGTGATGTCGAATTCTTCATCATGTATATTTGTGTAACAAATGAGAGAGGTTAATGAGCATTAAACGTTCTTGTCTAATCTCATGTAAATGCATGAATTGGTTCAATGCTTAGACACAGTGTACTGTTTATAAGTATTACCAAGCTTGTTGATTCTTTGAGATTAATGCCACTAATGGGATACCTTTAGGTGTTGAACGACTAAAGGGGTCATTAGTGAGGTTAAGCGAGAGATGTCAAATTCACTCTTGTAAACTACTATCAAATAATAATGGAAGATTTATCTTCACAACAAGTGGTAAAGGTGTTAAATAGATTATATGTCAATGATATATATAGAAGGCTTGGAAGTATAAGTCAATTGCCCCCAAGACTCCGTAATTCGTACTTAATCATGTTTTAGCTATTGTATGCTGTGTTAGTTTAATTTGTCTTTAAATTGTTAAATTAGAAAAACCAAACAAAAAAAACCCCCTTTCAGTGCTTTTATATATATATATATATGTGTATCTATATATCTAGCGTAGTATTTACTATTGTATGAGCAAACACTTGAGAATATCCCCCGTCTCTGTAGACTATCCCGACTTGCCACTAGCTACTTAATTGTAGTTAGTAAGCAAAAGGGCTTTAAAATAGTATCTTTGAGAGGTACGGCGACAACCTCCCAATCAACAAGCTTGGTAACACTTATAAATACTACACCGTGTCTAAGCATTGAACCAATTCATACACTTACACAAGATCAGTCAAGAATGTTCATAAACTTCTCCTATTTTCTACCCAAAACAAACATGATAAAAAATTTGACATTATCACATTTATCTATCATTCATCAAATCATCAACCATATTAGAAGCTCTAATTCATGCCTTTGGATTTCATATCAAAAGAGAGGAGAATTAGCTATTTTCTCCAAACTCTAACAAGTAATCATACGAGCATTTCAAATACTCAAACTTCCAACACCATTAATGCATTCAACAACCAAATTCAAAACACAATAAATACACAATAGAAAAACATTAAATAGCTCACATATAGTTCTCAAGACATTGGCTTGAAAGCCTTAATTAATTGCTCCTAAGACTAAGTTTAGCTACTATAATTCATACTAAACAACAATAGCAATTCAAACATAAAATCAAGATGAAAGAAAGATGAAAATGGTAGAAAACTAGGGTTTGATAACTGTTGAGTCGGTCTAAAAAATATGTTCTAAGAAGAGAATAAGGTGTGCTATTAATCGTACAAAAAATAAGGATAAGGGGTTCTGGCCACCCATTTGTCGCGACACGCGGACAAGATGTCTTGACTCGCGACAGGTGACCAGAATCGGAACTTTGATTTCTTGTTCTTCTTCTAGTTTCTAGTTTTCTCTCGACTTTACTACTCTTCAAGTCTTCAAAAGATGAAATAAATGGTCTTCGACGGTCTTCGGTCTTCAAGTCTCGATGTTTTTGCTCCGCCACACAAAATCCTTTAGAAAAGTCATAAAAGCGTAAAAACCGCTCTTAGCTCTCCTAAGTGAATTTCAAGGTAAAACAAAAGCTCTAGATGACAAAAGAACACAAAAGTGAATCCAAAAAGTCCTAAAATATGCGATAAAATGGACACATCAATTGGTCACTAGTCCCAATGGCACAGATTACCCTTATGCCCTGCATTTCAAATTTAAGGCTAAGTATGAGGCTTTGATTACTGGACTTTGATTGGCTAAGGATATGAAGGTTGAAAACTTAGAGGTGTTCAGTGATTCACATATTATGGTTCAGCAGCTTAATGGGGAGTACAAAGCGAGAGATTATAGCTTGGAGCACTATCTAGAGGTGGTGAAGCCTTTGTTGAGGTGATTTCGGTCATACATCCAAACCTAAGTTCCTAGGGACAATAACCACAAGGAAGGTACTCTGAGAAAACAAGCTTCTTCATATCTAGGGGTGCTATCGCAGAAATAGTTGTTGATGGAGACTTTGAGAAATAAGAGCTTTGAAGAGCAAGAAGTAATAGCAATCGAAGAAGAAGAGCCGTGGATGACCCCGATTATCAGTTATCTTCGGGATGGGACCCTGCCAGAAGGAGTTATCAAAGCTAGAAAGATTTTCCTTAAAACCCTGAGGTATGTGATACAAGATGACATTTTCTATCGGAGAGGCCACCTGCAGCCTTTTCTTCGTTGTGTTACACCCGAAGATGTTGATTACTTGATTAGAGAAATCCATGAGGGAATTTGTAGTAGTTATCAGGGAGCTCATTTTGTTGCCGAGAGGAAAATCCGTGTTGGGTATTATTAGCCATAGATGTTTGATGATGCTAACAAATATATCAAAGCTTGCCATTAGTGTCAGAGACATGCACCCATTACCCATATTCCCCAAGAGGAGATGATGAATATACACAGCTCATGGCCATTCGATAAGTGGGGTATAGACTTGGTGGGACCATTCCCAGAGGCCCCAGGAAGGTTCTTATACTTAATTGTAGCCATTGATTTCTTTATCAAGTGAGTCAAAGCTAAGCCATTGACGAATATGAAGGGAAGGTTTGTCATCTCATTTTGTTGGAGGAACATCATTTGTCGCTTTGGCACTCCTAAGACAATTATAACTGATAATGGGATGCAGTTTTCCCATGATCCTTTAAAAATTTGGTGCGGGGAGTTCAAAATTCAACAGAAATTGGCATTGGTGTATCACCCATAAGCGAACGGGCAAGTTGAAGTTACTAGCTGCACTATTGTCAACGGTATCCGGGCACGGCTCGAAGGAGCAGATGGAAACTGGATCAATGAAATACCAAGTGTATTGGGGGTTTATCAAAAAGTTGAGTCTTCTGCTATCGAAGAAACACCATATGGCTTGGTTTGTGGTTCAGAAGTTGTGATTCTAGCACAAATTGGTGTTCCTAACCAAATGATGACGATAGCTAGCGAGGGAGAGGTGAATGAAGACAACCTTCGCTTAGATTTTGAATTGGTAGAGGAGAAGCAAGGATTGGCATCCCTTCATGAAGCTAAGGTGAAAGAGAGGGTTAAGAGCTACCATGATCAAAGGGTGCGAAAAGTCCAATTTACAATGGCAGACCTTGTTATGAGGAAGAATGAAAAGAGTTGCTAGGAACCCGAGGGGAAGTTAGCTGTAAACTGTGAAAGGCCATACAAAATCCTCAAGGCCCACCCAGGAGGGAGTTATGTTCTAGGCACGATGATTGGAGATCGTATTCCTCGGAGTTGGAACATTGTCAACCTTCTAAGTACCACCATCTCTAAGGACATGTTATTGCATCTGGCTCATATCTGAAAAGTCTAGCCAGAGAGTAGCTTACCCAATAAAAAATAGTTCTAGGAAAATACTGGTGTTCTTCAATGGGGGATAGTACTTGGTGTAAATCAAATATCTCCCATGTGACCATATTATTTTGTGGATGAGTACATTATGCGTTACATCTAATTATTCCCAGCACTGTGCGCCACACACAACGCCTGGTTGATCTAATGAAAACTTGCAAGCTACAATAATTTCCCACTTGAGTATCACACTTAAGTTAAAAGACAAAGTATTATTTTCACTTACGTCAATAAGACGAAGTATTATTTGCACTTACGTCGAAAGGATGAAGTAGACGAAGTATTATTTGCACTTACATCGAAAGGACAAAGTAGACGAAGTATTATTTTCACTTAAATCAAGAGACAGAGTACTTACACTTATGTCAAGAGACGAATTACTTACAATTATGTCACAGAGATGAAGTACTTCCACTTACGTCACAGAGAAGAAGTACCTATACTTACGTCAAAAGAACGAAGTACTCTTTACACTTACGTCAGGAGGACGAAGTACTCATTACATTTATGAAACTTATGAAAACCACGATGAAGTGTGTATTTACAAATTCTTTACAACAAACATTTGTCCATAATATTACAAGTATACAACACAAAGTAGAACACGATACAGCGAAATTACATCTAATCTGACCACTGAATATTCTCGGGTTTGATACCAGTAGCCTTCTTGAAAAGACAATTAGCCTCACCTTCAGAGTGATCAAGAATTTGGTTGATGTTACTTCGACATGGGACTGATTCCCTTCTCTGGTTTAAGCTCTGACACATGAAGGGGAAACCTCATCATCACGGCTTTGGTAATCATAACTGCACTTTCTTTGATAGAATTTTTTGCTTGTGAAGACTTACAAGAAGGCTTCCTTGAACATTTATTCTTCAAAGGAACTACTTATCAAGAGCTAGCATTAGCTTATGGTCAAGTACGGTCCAACCATTCCATAATGGCATCGTATACCACATAATGAGAAGGCTCCCTATCTAGCCCTTCATTCATCATGACATTGGCTGTGTCAAATAAAAATTTAGGAATATTGTTAATAAGGCCCATATTAAGAACCCCATGGGATAACCCACTGGCTCGAAGGCTATCAGAGAAGGCCCCGATGGTGGAGGTTTGTTCTAGCACTTCATTTTGAAGTCGAGAACTCTGAGTTGCAAGTTTCTCATTTACACCTGAACATTATCATCAATAATCCTTTGTAACCCGGATATTTCTTCTTCGGAAAGCCTGTTTTGTTCTTCCATCTCGCCAACTTGAGCTTTGAACTTCTTGGCTTCCCTCTGGTAGTACTCGATATCCCTCCTCAAAGATAAGGTACGATAGATCCTAGCATCAATAAGACAATGATACAAAGTGGGATAATCGTGCATTATTTCATGCAAAACTTCTCGGTGCCACATCTCGGTAGGATTACATGCTTCCTCTACTCTGTCGAGAGCAACAATTGTGCGGCTAGATGTTTGTTTTTTACGCAATTCTCCTAGGATTTGTTGAATTAAAGGATGGCTATAATGAGGATAACTCCTTGTTCTCCATGGATAGCTATTTAGTTAATAAAGTTAACTCATGACAAGCCTGGGCTAGTTCAGACCTGACCTTGGCCAAATCTTGATTAGATCTTTCTAGCTCACTTCTCAAGAGGAGGCACTACGATAAGCAAATAATAATAAAAAAGAGAATTATTAAAATTGAATGCGAAAGAAACTAAATTCATTTATAATTTTTTTCGAAGATAAAAGTACAACTTGAAGAAAGAAGGGACTCATACATTGTCAAAACCTAAACTGCGTCAATATTCTCTTCCTCATTAAGCGTAGCCTGTAAAGGCTCTTCCATAGGGTTGGCAGCACAAGGGTCTCCTCCCTTTAAAGATCCAACAGGTGGTTGCGAATCATGTGCCTCAAAGTTTGGCTCAGTGGAAGATAGGATCTCGACATTGATGTTTTGAAGCTCTTTGACAGTGAGAAACTTCTTCGACTTCTTAATGAAGTCACGTAGCTGAAATTTGAGAACACCCTCGCTAGTGGCTTCACCCCACCTTGTGACCAGCCGCCCTCAGAATCATTGTCAACATACTTCTACAGGCCTTGAGCTTGGTCTGCGGAAAGCAAGGGAGAAATGTGGAAAACCAGCTCATTGCGACCCATTCTCTTCAAAAACCACAGAAGATCGACAAAGAGGTCGTGAATTTCCTTGGTCTTCATCAATTTGTTGGAAAAAGACTCCAACAAATCATGTTGAACCTTAGGATGGAACTTCTTTGAGAACAGGTCCCTCTCATTCTTTGACTTCTTTAAGTTAAAAATTTTCTTCTCGAGCTCCTTCTCGAGCCTTAAGACATCTTCCCTCGCGGCTTCAAGGTCAGATTGAAGCTTTTTAACACTCCACATCATTATCCCTACTAGTGGCTTATGAAATAGCCTAAAGTGGGCTCTATAGGAGTGAGAAGAACACACTTGAGAAAGCACCCGAAGATTGCACCAAAGAATGTGTAATCGTAGAGACTTGTAAAACATTAAAAAAATTGTGAATCTATGAAGAAGGTGATAAATAAAACCACAGTTAGAGGCGACGCCTTACAAGAGGATCCTTGCCCACTTCTCCCAGGAAGCCAAGGGATTGAGAGGAGGGGGCAGCACAGTTGCTCGAACCTAGCATAGTAAACCCTGATGTAGGGATGAAATTTTCCATCCTTTGTTTTTCCAAGAACCCTCTTTAACGATAGACTTCGAAGGGTGGGCCACATTTTTAGTCAAGGTGGATTGAGTTACACCCACCATCGAAGTTGGACTTGCAGTAGAACGAGGGATAGCTCCAACATCATTTTCCTAAAGAGCACTAAGGAGATTCACTACACAAAAGAACATCGGTTATGAATCTCGATGGGGAAGTTTAAAATAAGAAATAAATAAATAAAAAGAAGAGCGAACATAAGATTTTAATCCTAAGAACCTTTGCAAATATTCGAAGGGGCAGGTTCTTCTATCCGCGCTCCTCGAGAAGGGTCTTGTGATCGAAGACGTTTTACACTCAATAGGCCACCCTCGCGTGCGTTTCATTTTCTACCTTCTCCAGATTTGGATCTTGGGTCAATATTTCCATGTACCACTTGTTCAAGGACTCGGGAAGCAGCCAGAGCGCAAACATACTCGTCGTAAATTTCCCTTGGCCAAACAAACCCTCCTCCCTTCTTAGCGTCTAGACGGTACGATCTGGTATATAAAGCCTCGGGTCCTTGAAGGTACACCACATCTTCGCGAAGATATTTGGGAATGGTTTATCCACTCTTCCTCGTCTTTACTTTACTTTGGAGTTCCATAGAGGAACCTTATAAGCACCACTACAATCGAAGGTCAATGCCATCTGCTGCTACCCAGCGTTGTGAGAGGGAGGAATGATATACATTTTCCTACAATCCTATTGGCCAAGTTGAAGGTTCGCTTCACTTCTTGGCTTCAAGATAGATAATTTATGGCTCAAAATAGCTCATAAAGTCTATTATGATTACTATAACGTTAGGGTGAAGTTGGGATAAACTAACACCGTCTTCCATCAGAAGAGACAAAAATGGAGGAAACGGAAAGCTTAACCCCAATTTAAGGTGTTTATCTAGGTGATCGATCTTCCTACAGCAAGATTGGTAGGAGATTCGTCCTCTTCGAGAAAATTAGCATAGTGGCTAGAGGAATTTGTTGATAAGAGGGGATTTTCTTAAGGATTTAGGATACCTTGCTAGGCATTAAAATTTATTCATTCAAGCTATCTTCGCTTCTCTCCCCAATCGAAAAATCTCTCAAAGCTTGGAGTTTTTGGACAACGAACATCCTCCTAGAAGGGACATACGAGATGAAACTCTCCAACCTCTCATCCCTTGGAGGCATCAATAGTTCAGTACCCCTACTTGAAGGTCTCATCAAACCCTTACCCTTTCCACCACCTAATCTGGAAGATATTTCTTCTTCAAAACCCTCTCTGATCGGAGAATCGCCAGGATCTGGGAAATGATCGCCCATGGGATGTGATTCTATATTTATGGAAATGGTTTTTTCCTATGAGTTTTCCACTAGACAATCGAATATCTCAGAATTTCTCTCAGGGGAAACTTTAAGGGAAGATGGGGGATTTTCAAGTCCTATATGGCGGCTAGAAGAAGAAGTAGCCATAGCGTTCAGGAAAACTTACTTGTTGAAGATCGGGTTTGCGAGTCAGAAAAGATGAAAATCTCTAGAATTGGAAATTATGAATAAGACCTCCAAAAAGAAGAAGTTAAAAAGGAATGGTAGCGCTTTCAGAAGAGGTAATGAAGTTAGAGAGAGATGGAGAGGGAGAGGGTAATGATTACCTTGGGAAGGGAACATCTAAAAAGTTGTGAGGGAATAAGGGGAATCTTATTTATACATGACAACTCCACGCGCTTTTTACTTTCCCACTCTTTTTGCTTCACTCGCATTCTCAAAAATTCTAAAATTAAGCAGTTGTCTGAGAAAACCTAAGTGCTCATTCCATATTGATAAGCTCGGAGACCATGCACTTGCAAAATCTTATCTTTCCTCAAAGATAATTAAGTCATGTTCCTGGTTCTTCAATGGGTCAAGTTTAAAAACCCTTCGCAAGATGTTGACCTTTAAAGCGAAAGATCACATAGTTTTTTAGGGCCTTTTGATGATACGTTAGTCCAATTCTGGTTGGGCCGCTATGCCCAGTCCCTTAAGTAATATCCTAAGATCAGAATAGCCCAATAAGGTCATTTAGAAAATGGGCCGATCTTGATCCTTAATACGCAATAAAGAGGAGGTTCAGTTATAGACCATCACTATTAGGGTTTAGATAGTATAAATACAAAGTATATCATTTATTTTATTCATTCACTATTCATTTACTTGAGAGAAAAAACTGACTTTGGCATCAGAGAATTTCCCCCTGGAACACTTTGGGGTTTGTTTTCTTGCAGATCAAGGCTAAGGAATGCGGAGCATACTTGGATTGGGTCTCAAACGCATCACTTTTGGGTCATTTATTTACTGAACAATGAACAGAGATTTTCATTCTTTCATAATCGCATTAAATTTGTACTTTTAGAAGTAAAAAATGGAGATTACTTTGTAGGCATCATAGAAACAAAAATGTCAACGGATGGCCAACTACTTGTTAAATTTTTGCTTGTTATTATCGAATCACTCATAGCTCTATTAATGGGGAATTTCAATATTTATTGTAGAAATGTAATATTAATACAATGATGATAATTAACGTTGTTCTATATTTATTTGTTGTTGTGATAATTGATGCAGTTGATCAACTTGTTTGGCTATTACGCCTTCCTTTCTACAGTGGCGCATTTGATATTCTCATAACAAGTGACATCAAGAACTATTCTATTAGTTTTGTTTCTCTAGCGTGTCTAGGATTGATTTTAGACAGGAACTAGAGATGGATCGTATATAACTTGTTGTTTTACTAATAGGAGGTGGTGAAGAAACCTGCAAAGGCTCTTGGAGAATCTCCTTACAATGCAACACTGGGGAAACTGATTGTCATATGTGTCCAAAATGAAAGCATAGCTATCACTTTAAGATTACTTGGATGGGAGATCCCACTTAAGATAATTCAAAAACTTGGAAGTTCATGGTGCCTATAAATTCCCTTGATGTCTTACATAGTTACATGTCATGCACTTACATTATGATGCTTATATGATGCTTATTGTCTTGTCTGTAGAACAGAGGATTCGAGACAAAAATGGTGAACTGGATGGCTACTTATGACTGCATTATAACAAAAGTAAGGTTCTTTAATCAACACTATTTTGTACCAATTGTTTCTAAATTCTCGGGCAGCAGGCTTGACTAGGAATGAAATCTTACAGTGAAAGGTTACTACAATTAATTGTTAAAAAGAAGACTCGGTAGAGGAATTTAATATAGTTTCACCGGGAATACGTAGTACAGTATATTTAATGATTTGGACCTGCAATATGTGATCTTGTTTTATCTATGAGAAAGGAAGTGATTTTAGGGGATTTCATCTATTACATTTAAGGTCATTGCTCAATTATTTGTTTCTCAACTGGCATTACGTGGTATGAAGAAAAAGATGTGATATTTTTGCTTGTATAGATATCTACTGTAGCAATTCTTCTCCACATGAGTTGTCTCATTTAGAAGATCGTACTAATCATTCTGATTCATCTATGAGATATGAAAACATGGAATTAAAGAGCCTTATGTTTGAGGAAGTTATCAAATAATCTGGGAAAAAAGTTTCCTAATGAGAGAATTTCTTTCCACAATCATACGCCTAAAGCACCTTTTGGACTTATTAAAGGTATTTTTTATTGTCCATAATCCCAGTTTATGTGTTGGCATCCTGGATGTACAACTGACATAGAATATTGATTGAATAAATTTTAATTTCTCCTTTTACTTGCTGATCAAGTGATGGTAAAATGTTGGTTGATGCAGTTGTTAACGACTTACGAGTACTAAAATTATGTTGCTCTACTATTATGAAAACTTTTTTCATCACCGAGTTAGATTGTTTCACCTTTTGGCAAGACTTTCCTTTTTACTTTGTAACATGTCATAGTAATGGCTGCTTGAATTCCTTAGAATGGAAGAATTTTTATTATTTTTATGTTGTTATAAAATAATTGAAAATATAGCAACTGAGTGAAACCAATTCCTAAGACATGTTGCTGCTTTCCAGCCCTTTTTATGCTAGTCAACATTATAAATAGAAAGTTCTGATGGCATAATGGGAGTCCTTAGATGTATTCAAAGTATTAATATTTGTTCTAAACTTGAATATGTTGATCATAGTCAGAAAACTGCTTGATACTTTGGATATTGTAATATTAGGTTTAAGTCAACCACAATTTAATGAATATTCATGTTATTTACCGCCTTCTTGAAAACCTCTTATCAAACAATGAATATTCATAGTGCAATTTTACAATCTTATTATATACTATGACGCACTTAATATACTTTTTATGTTGTCGAAGAAAAAATAGTGATAGTCCAATTTTACAATCTTCCTGCACCTGCACAACCTTTTCTGTTTTTATAACTTGAATTAATTCTTGTTTAGGGATTCTCTATGTTTTACCTAAGAAACTGCAGCTAACACTCTTAAGATCATTGTCTGGACTTGAAAAGTGTTAAATGGTGAGGCATGCATATGTTGTTAAGCGTGATTATTTTCCTTCTCATCAGTTTCATAGGTCCCCCATGTCTACGACAATTGAAGGTTTTTTATTCTCTGGTCAAATAAATGGGACAATGGGTTATGAAGAAGCTGTTGCGGAGGTGGAAATTTTGATAAGTAACAATATACTATAGTCTTCAATCTGTCAAAACCATCGTGCATCTAACACATCTCTTCTCCTTCTCATAGGGTTTTGTATGTGATATGCATTATCTCTTGATTAATACTCTAAAAATATAATTCAACTACTTTGTGCTCACATATTGCTATTTTGAAATTCTAATGCTTATATTATATATATATTTTGGACTATTTAGTTTACTATTTTGTAGGTATCTAAACTTTGTCCAAACTGTATTTTCACCAACTCGGGGTTAGCTTTTTTACTTCTTTCAAGTTACGTTGTTTTAATGTATGATGTGTTGAACGTATATTGATAAAACATGTGGAAATTAAAGAAAAAGAATTACACGAATAATTTAATACAATCAAGAATAATAAAATTTATTAATTATTCATGCGTACAATTGGAATGCTTAAAATACAATTAATAATCAAATTTCAAGCAATCACATATTGATGGAGTCACGAGTAAACTCGTTGTCCTTGAAACGAATGAGTCCCGTCATGGACATCGTTGTGTGATTAATGCATGATTTAATACAATTGTGTGATTAATGCATGATTTAGACTAGGATGATCAACTAGTTGAAGATTGTGAACTAATTGTTTGCTAGGTTTTTGGTCAAACCCGGAAGAATTTGTCGTTTTATCGATGTGATTATTGTTGATTGACGTTAGGTTGTAATTAGAGGTGAAAACTAAATATGATTGTTGATCGATGAAATTACTTAGATTTAGGATGAATTTGAATGAATGTGCCTCATTATCAATGAGGCTCACTAATAACGATTAGCATGAAGGTCGGTCTTCGTAGTCGTTATTAGTAGATATACTTGTGCTATCTACATGTTTCTCACTTGTAGGATATTGTGGTAGTTGTGTTGGGTCTCCATGTGTATTGTTGTACTCGGGGAAGTCTATGACGCCGATCATCTAGGGTGACCCGATGGTAAGGGTTATTGTGTGGCACTGATCGCCCACTCTAACTATAACCGAGGAGAGGCGAGAAATATCTTCACTCAAAAGATGTTTATAAGTTCTCCACAATATGTGATTAATGCATAAAAATATGTTAATTAATCGGTGATCAAATGATGACTATAAATGTAAACCAATTGCGTCCAACACTCGTTATAATCTTAGTTATATCTTTTGTGCTAGTTGTGATTGTATTTACATAGTTACTTTTAATCACTGGTTAATCTAGTTTCTCAAAGTAGTCGAAGTGTTTTTCTAAACTCAACCCCCCCCACCACACTTTGTTACCACACACGTAGAGTGACTTTTTCGTGTGCCTTTTAACTACGTTTAACACTCGATAAAACCCTCTTTTCCTCGTGGACGACCCCGGCTTGCTACTATCTACTTTCTAGTAGTTAGCCACAATTAGAGCTTATAAATAATATCTTTGAGAGGCACGACGATGATCTCCCATCTATATGAGTCAAAACCATACTCTTCTCAATTCAAAGGAAAGAGCACCATTTAGCAAACATTATAAAATAAAATTTAAAAGTAACTAAGGTTAATAATTGTAAGCAATAAGTAGTGGATAGTGTCCGAAAGAATTGTACAAAGAAGGTCAATGATAGCTGGCGTGGAAATCTATATATTGGAAAAGGAATTTACTCCGCAAACATTTAAGATGGGAAATCAGAACAGGAGACCGAGTGAGCATAAATGACAATTAGATACCTTATTGCCTACCAAATGCGATGGGCCAAGCAGCGGAGGTAGTACAACAACATACTAACCTCAAAGTAGCACACCTAATTGATGAAAGAAAAACATGGAGAGTACCATTATTTCTATATCTCAATCAATGTTTATGTTTGTAATCCTGCATATATTTCTATATCTCAACAAAGTATCATCAATTAGGTGTGCTACATTGAGGTTAGTAACTAAGGTTAATAAATGTAAGCAATAAGTAGTGGATAGAGTATGAAAGAATTGTACAAAGAAAGTCAATGATAGCTGGCGTTGAAATCTATATTATGGGGAAG
The DNA here is from genome assembly GCA_032355605.1 of Rubia tinctorum. Lineage (NCBI taxonomy): Eukaryota > Viridiplantae > Streptophyta > Magnoliopsida > Gentianales > Rubiaceae > Rubia > Rubia tinctorum. The sequence goes on from JAULKM010020485.1 coordinate 12,782, forward strand.
GGATTTACTCCGCAAACATTTAAGATGGGAAATCAGAACAGGAGACCGAGTGAGAATAAATGACAACTGGATACCTTGTTGCCTACCAAATGCGATAGGCCAAGCAGCGAAGGTAGTACAACAACATACTAATCTCAAAGTAGCACACCTAATTGATGAAAGAAAAACATGGAGAGTACCATTACTTCGAGCCTTATTCTCACTGAAAACAGTAACACGCATTCAGGCAATACATATTCCCCAACAAGGGGATTAATCAGACAAGCAAATAAGGTCACTCACCAACGATGGAGTTTATACAGTCAAGTCTGGCTATCACGCTCAAAATGCATCACAGTATACTCTTAAACCTCAAGCACAGAGCAGATGCATGAAGTTTTGGAAACTACCTGTTCTAAGGAAAGTCCTGATATTCTTATGGCGTGCTATAAACAATGCGCTTCCAACTGCGAAGAATTTGCACTATAGAGGTATACTCTAGGATCATACTTGTAGTTTATGTGTAGCAAGAGATCAAAACTATGAATCACCTATACAATGCCCAGCGACCAAGAGGATTTGGAGAGTTTCACCTCTAGGTTTTGATTTCGATCAGAGAACATCTACCTTTTCAGTATGGTTCTAGGGATGGTTTGAGTCAGCTCCAGACATAGAAGCGGACACATTATCTGTTCACATTTTATGGCATATTTGGCTACAAAGAAATGCACATGTATTTAATAATCAAGGACCAGATCTGCAAGTCTGGCTCCAATTGGCATACACTAATGTTATAGGGGGTAAGCAGGGAAGGAAGATATTGAATTACCTCCCCAGTCAACACAATTAGACACTCCCAACTGGTCCGTGGAGCAAATTGTGCCTACTCTAAAGCTCGACGACGCCTTTTGGAAGGACAGATTGCACTGGGCAGCAGCATGGACAGTATTGCCGAATTTACAGTGGCAAGGTCAGACAAACAGAGCCCACTTCCCCTGCTCGTCAGCACTAGGAACAAAGGCAAAAGCGTGTTTACAAGGGTTAAAAAAATCACTGGATCTAGAATACACACAACTGCAAGTTTGATCAGACTCGGAGATTCTAATCCAGACGTTTAATCAAAAGACAACATCAGGCCGGCACTGGAAGTGGCGGTTATTTTGGAAGACATCAGTAAGCTTGAGCAGCAATTTCATAGGATATGGTTCATAAAGGTTCCCAGAAAGGCGATTTATTAATAAAACAAATCGTTCCTCAAGAAAAAAAAAATTGTGTCTGAAATGTAATTCACCCTTAATAGTTTAAAGTAGTAAATGATATTGACCACCAAGAAGCTCTGAAGCAAGGGAACAGCAGCTGCATACATATCCCTCAAAGTTGCCTCTTATAAATATCATATCCTGAGATGGAGGGATTCAGAGAACGTAGTCTGATGGAGAAACTATATGGAACGGCAGGAACAAGGTAGTCGTCGTGAACAC
>JAULKM010020512.1:0-14239 GCA_032355605.1 Rubia tinctorum
GAAGAAGCGTAAGGGCGGCGGAGCTAGGGGGGTGGATGGAGCAGTGATTGCGGTGGTGCGCAAAGTTCCGGCGGCCGCTGAATGCAGTTGGGTTTTAAATGGGGAGGGTAGATCTGCTTATTCGCGCCAGATCGTTGAGTTACGCCACGGTTTCTTGCTGAGTTGGCGAGTGATAAGTGGATACTCGGATAGAAGGTTTTCGGGCAGGGATCTATGCAATTCTAACTATATTACAAATTCATTAACTATCTCTAATAATTTTAAAGGCATATCTCTAATAATTTTATAGAAATTTTTTAATTTAAATTTAAATTTTTTTCTATCATTTTTCTGTCATCACCAATCTGTAAAAAAATATTTTTAAATATTTTTAAAATACAAAAAATTAATATGATCATCGAACTGAAAATTATAAGCATAGAAAAAAATTACAGAATATCAAAAAAATCATAAAGCATCAACTAAAAAATTAGAGCAAATATTATATTAAAATAACAAATATATATATATATATATAATAAAAATGGAAAAGCGTCGACTACAACTAACAAAGCATCAACTAAAAATAAAAAAAAATATCAACAAAACTTCAATTATCAAATTTTAAAAAAACTAAAAAAATCCACTAATATCAACCAATAAAAACACCAATTCCTATCATCCAAACTTCACCAAAAAATGAAAAACGTCAACATAAGAAAAAAACTACAAAAAATCAACTTATATCACCCAAAACTACAAACATCAACTCGTATCACCAAAAATTCACCGTGAAAATGAAAAACATAAACATGGAGGGAAAAAAGTAGCAACCCATATAATCCAAAAAAACTACAAAACATCGACTCATATCAACTAAAACTCATCAGGAAAATGAAAAAATCAGAGAAAAAATTAAAAACATCAACAAATAACGTACCTCAAAAGTATAAATTATTTACTCAAAAAATCATAAAACGTCAATAAATTTTTTATAAAAAAACTACAAATATCAATTTATATCACCAAAAAACTACAAACATCAACTTCTAACACTTGAATATCATCCGGAAAATGAAAAACATCAGCATAAGAAAATGACACTACAAGCATCAACTTCTATTACCAAAACATCAGCCAAAAAATGAAAAACATCAATATGAGAAAAAAAACTGCAAATATCATTCTATATCAAACGAAAAAAATGACAAAACATCAACTCATGTCAATAAAACTTTACCCGAATAATGAAAAACAACAATATAAGAGAGAAAAAGTTACAAATATCAACAAAAGGGTACAGTTCCTAAAAAATAAAAATTCTTCAAAAAATGGACATAGTTGGATTTGAATCGGGGTCTCTAACCTCAAAAACTAAAGCAATAACCACTACACCAAAGACTAGTCATTTAACACACATTCAGTCAAATAGTATCAAACTTCAACATATCATCAAGAACATAAATTTTTCAAAATAAAGTTCACAGTGAGATTCGAACCCCAAACCTTTAACCTCAACAACAAGACTACTAGCCACTAGACCAATTAATCTTCATTGACAATAGGCTCAGTTAAGTAAATATTAAACCTCAACAATTATTTTTAAAAAGTAATAACAATATTAAACCTCGCCTCACGGAGAAGCTCAGTGGTCTGTCGTCGTCCGACGTTGCCTCCGTCCGCCGTCACTGGCACGTGACTACATGCGTGCGGTTCTTCTTCAGTGACGCACGCACGAGCTTCTTCTCCTTCACCTCGCCCCCGCCAACTCCTTCGTCAACTCCTTCGCCAACTCTTTCGTCAACTCCTTCACCAACTCCTCCGCCAACTCCTCCATCGCTGAAACCCTTGATCCGTCATCCCCTGCAATTATCCAATGTCACCTCCTCAATCGCCTCCTCAATGGCCCCCGTCATCGCCTCCTCAATTGCCCCAGTCATCGCCTCCTCAATCGCCTCTGTCGTCGCCTCCGCGAGCTCATCGATCGCAGCGCTGCCTCAGATGCGTCGAAGAAGCATCCTTCAACAGCAGTCCCGTCGGAATCAGCCAATCGTTAGAGAAGCATCCTTCAACAACAGTCGCGTCGGAAGGGGTGCCGCCTTGAATGCCTCTCACCGGCGAAAGGTTTGCACAGCAGCACCTCTCGCGGTGGAGGAAGAATCGTCGGTGCTGAAACCCTAGCTCCGTCGGTGAGGTTTAGTTGCGACGGCAATGCAAGATCCGGTTCTTCAAACGGAGGTTCCGGCTAAGCAGCTGAAATCCAAAAAAAATCTGGCAATAACCGTCTGCCGGAGGCTATTTCCGGTGGGAGTGGAAGTGAAAAATAAAAATTCCATTTTTTGTGATATATATAGTAGTTTGATGATTGCCCAGAAGGTCCCTAAATTTATTAGCATATTTTAAAAAATCCATCTCAAATGAAACTTCTTATAATTGCAAAATAAACATTGGCCTAAAGTTTAGACGGTCTAAAACAAAACTTTGTATTTCGTGGACCTCCGCACTGCGATGAAAAGAAAATGAAATTGTGAGTAGTTATTGCAGTTCAATTAAGTTATTATTTCACCTCCAAAAAAAAGTTATTATTTAGCATTAAATTGTAAAATATTTAAGAGCTAAGCAGTAAAATGACCCGGTAGAATTGTCAATTTAATCCTACAAAATAACAAAGTGTTAAAATAATACTAATTTTATTATGTATGTGTCAATCTAATCATGGGTATAGTTGACTTTAATTATTAATGGGAAATTTGACCAATATTCAATGAAATGATCATTTTGCCCCTGATTTTTTTAAAAGTGAAGAAACATAAACCTCTTCTTCTTTCCATTTTCTTTTTCTTCTTTATTCTTCCTGGAACTTCTTTATTCTTCACCTTTTTTTAAAACCCTCGTCATTGTGCCACCTCACTGGACCTACATCGAATGACTACCACAATTTTGATTCTTTGGAGGTGTCCAACTCCGGCCACCTGTGTCGCTAAGCTCTGATCACTATAGATCGGGGTTTTCAGTCATCATGAAGGCAACCCCATCCAGGCATCGAAGACAAGAAGCGAGTGAACACCCAAGCTCCAGCCACCGCAAGCTCGAGCTTGAGCTGGGGATGACGAGCGCAACGGAGCTCGATCCTGGGATGAGAGCACAAGATATTACATTTGATTTGGTTGTTGATTATTTTGGTTGAATTTTATTTGGTGTGTGGGGGCTGAGCGGTGGGATTAGGGTTTCCGGTGGTGATGGTGTGTTCAATCGTCGGTGGTAGGGTTTAATTTGTCATAATACATTTTATAATTATTTATACATCGTAATACATTGTAAAAAAAATTAAAATTATAGAAAACTTGTTGCAATAAATAAAAACAGACACCAAATCGTTCCATTAGTTACATCAATTCTAAAATGACCTTGTCTAACGATTAATCGATATAAAGCAAAACTTTATTTCAATTAAATTTAAAAAAAATTAGTGTTTAATTTAATATGTACAATATATAAGTGAAACATACAGTGCACTGTTCATAATTTAAAAACATACTACATGTCAGGAGATCTCCTGTAAAGAGCCGCATCCCTCTGACCCTTTCTCTTATGTTTTGCCCGCACCTCTTCTCATTCAATCTTTGTTTTTTATTTTATTTTTGGGTTTTCATTAATTTGGATACGTCAAATCTGTGCTTTTCAAGATGTTTACATTTTGAACAACAAAAATCGTGGTTGGATCAAGTGGTGTTACAGTTGTAGAAGATCTCTATTTGGCGCAGTGATATTGATGCGTGATCCGCTCCTCTCTGCCAAGTGGTCATGATTTTTGCGGAAAGCGAGTTAATATTCCCGAGGGCGATATTACAGTTTTTACTGGATCTATGATCAGTAATAGTGCAAACGACCAGTCTAGTTGACATGTAATTTAGATATTCTTGCAATATGTTAGTTATTGTTAGATGCTAGTTAGGTTAGATGTCAATTCGACTCATTGTAATCGCCGTTGGGCGTTTTTCCAATATCTTAGAATGATTGATTTTATTTTATTTTAAAGAGAGAGACCTCCTCTAAGCAGTTGATCATCAAAATGGCCCAAAATTTCTAATATAGGTGCAAATATTTTCCAAATTTGATCAACTTGTTCAAAATCTTAAAAAATAAAAATTTAAAACCCAAAATCTAAATTATGACTATTGTTAATCGTGTATTTTGACATATCATGAATCGTGTCAATTTAAAACTCGAGTTCATCCACTGATCGTTTTTATTCATAAATCAGATATATTTATAAATATATTTATTCAAAAATCGTGTCTTAACCAAGGCATATTCACAAACCGATATTTTATATTTCATTTTAAAATTGTGTCTATCCATGAATCATGTTTATCTATGGAAGATACATTAATTCTTGTCATGTTCATCCATAAACATATTTAATTTTAATAAAGAAGTTATGGTTTATCCACAATCTTTATACTCCATACTCATTTTCTATTTATGACACCATAGATTTAACTATTTAGATTTAGGTGAAGAAAATAAATGGATGAAATTAAATGTAGAAAGTAAAAAAATAGAATAAGTGGATGAAATTGATAGATTTTTTCCAAAAATATAAAAAAAAAATCAAATAAAAGAAAACATTCATTTATAATAAGTGTGTCATATATAATAAAACTGAGAGAGTACTCCTGTCAGAATAGCCTTTGAAGTTTAAACTCAAATCTAACTACTCCGTGTGAATTTGAAAATGGCTATACCAGCCGATGGCTATACCAGCCGATTAACATTAGGTTTTAGATTTTTAAAATTATCTAAAAATATTATAAATTGCAAGTAGATTAAAAAAATGTAGGGGAGTTTACAAGCCTAATACAAAGGCAAGTAGAAGGAAAATGTAGGAGAATAGAATGATATATAAATATAATGGCAACCTTCAAGCATGTATTACATTTTCTTTAAAACTCTACTTGTTCCCTTTTGTGTGCTTATAGTACAGAACAAATATCCTCAATGATAAAATGTAACTTTGTTAACAATAGTTTGCACTAATTAATTCAACATCGATAACAAAAAGAAGAAGAGCGAAGTGGTTTCTTGTGAATGGATGGTTTTTTCCTGCAGTAAAACTTCACCCTTCTGACCTATATTTATAGAGCTAAATGACCTTCTCAATGGACACAATGATTGACAATGAAGAGTCATATATCTTGGAATTGCACCCTTTGAGATTATTAGAATGATTGATCATACCCTTTGAGATTATTAGAATGATTGATCATACCCTTTTAGATTATTTGAATGGTGACTTGTATCTTTTCAATAATAAGAAAATACCAACAATCCTCTGTCATTTTCGATCATTGAAAAATATCTTCTAAGTTTATGAGCCCACTTTGATAACCTATGCATTAGCAATGGTATCTTTTTATTGAACCACTACCTTAGTGAAAGTTTATATAACTCATCGAGCCGCCTAGTAGGCTAAGCTTTGAACCAATGGTTTATGTAAAGAGCCACATATAGAATAGACAAAGGCAATTAATTCCCTCGACATACAGGGCGACAAGAAAGTAATGATAACCGCCTTGGGAGAGAGTGAAGATTACGCAGCCAGCGTGCAAAAAACCGTCAGAACAGGATACGTGACGAACATCCATATAGGTAGCTTAACCATCAATGGGTGCATTAATAAAAAGAAGGTTATGTGTTGGCGGGCGGTTTCAAAAAAAATAAAAAAAGAAGAAGGGGGGCAAAGTGCTCAGGAAATGCGGAAACAACTCCCAGTGACGCTACCTATTCCCAGGAACGCTACCTGCTCCCTGGAAGCTACGGATTAAAGGCAGGAAAAGCCAGGCTCCAATAGAGCCATTGACCTGCAAGTTCATCTACCTGGTCAAGCCATTGGCTGGGGGAATTGATAATGTACGGGCCTAACGGCCCAATAAGTATCAGGAAGGTAGGAACGCTCAACCTGTTTTCCCAGGGACGATACCTGGATGTGGGGTCAGGCCGATAACGGTTATACGGGAAGTGATGGGACAGCTTCAGTCCCATCAGCCACCAAACCACATATAACGAGAAAGAGTGTAAGACACGAGGTAAGATTTTCCAATCAGTCTACTCTACTATTCACTTAGATATGTTTCTACATGGTTTCAAGGGCTAACAGGAGCGTCAGAGTAGGCACGAACCTGGGCCTACCTGCCTGACCTCTCTTTGTATGTCTTGTAGGTTCAAGTGCGTATTGGGCTGGTGTGGATCATCGCTGAACATACTACAAATTTTGGCATTAACAGGGTTATTGATTTGTTTGTTTATTGTTTGTTTGGAACTCTATTGATTATGTAACAAGCCGTAAGTAAAACTTCTCCCCAAAAACCTTGGCTAAGGTCTGCAATAGACGTCATGGTGTTCATCATTTCCATCAATGTTCTGTTCTTTCTTTCAACCTCACCATTTTGTTATGGTGTATAAGGGGCAATCAACTCATGTTTAATACTTGTAGTCTCAAAGATTTTTTCCCCAAAGTACTCACCACCTCTATGAGTTCTAAGACATTTAATGGATAAATCACATTCAAGTTCAACATCTTGTTTGTACATCTTAAACATTTGCATGCCCCGGTCTTTAAAATTCAACAAATAAACATGACAATATCTTGTAGAATTATCAATGAAAGTTGCAAAGTATCCATTGCCTCCTAAAGATGGTGTTGCATGCAAATCACATAAATCACTATGAATCAATTCAAGTATGTATTGATTTTCTTTCAATATTTGGAAATGATTGTCTAGTGATTTTTGTTAGCATGCAAGTATTGCATTTTTCTTTATCAATTATAGGACATTTAGGCAAAAGATCCAATTTAATCATGTCGTGAATTCTTTTATAATGAACATGTCATAATCTGTTATGCCATGAAATAGTAGAATACTAATCAAGTAGGCAATTATTTCTTTCATTTTATTAATAGGTATTGCACTGGGTTTGAACATAGCACCAAAAAGGTAACTATTTCCTACATACATCCCATCCTTGGATATAACAATTTTATCGGCTTCAGTAACTTGTTTGAAACCAAATTTATTAAGAAGCCCTGCAAAGACTAAGTTCTTCCTATGTTCAAGAACATACAACACATTAGTGAGTGTAATCACTTATCTGGATGTGAACTTAAGATCAACTTTTCCTTTTCCTTTTCCTTAAATGAGAGAAGTTGCTGAATTTTTCATTTACACTACAACACTTGGATCATCCACACCTTGAAAGTTCTTGAAGAAACTCGTATCCTTTCATATGTGACTAGTGGCACCCGAATCAATCCACCAACCAAAGTTTTCATCAACAATGTTAATTTCTGAAATCATGGCTACAAGAGGCTTATCATCATTGCCTTTATATGAAGAGTTAGGACATTTATTCTTGAGAAGTATACATTCATGCATGCAGTGTCCATCATTTATGCAATGATAGCACTCTCCTTTCTTCCTCTTGTTTTGATAGTGGCCATGACCACTATTGTAAGCCCCTTTCTTTGACTTACTACCTTGGCCTTCTTTAATCACATTTATTTTGTAACTGGAACCTTTCCTTTGTAATCATCTCTTATTTGAGAATTTTCCTGCACTCTCAACTCTTCCTCAACATGAAAGAATTAGCTAGACCCTCAAGAGAAATCTCTTCCTTTTTATGTTTGAGATCTCCTTTGAATTCTTTTCAATAGGAGGGTAACTTATCAGTCAATGCACCAACAACAATTGATTCATCCATTGCAAGTTTGTGTTGAGTGAAATGATTAAGCATTCTTTCAATTTCAGCAAATTGTTCCATGATCGGTCTATTGTCTACTATCTTCTAATTAAAGAAAGATGAGATAAGGAATTTCTTACTTGCAGAATATTTTATCATGTACCTTACCTCCAATTTGTCCCAAAGTTCTTTTGAGGTGAGCATTGTGTGGTACACATCAAAGAAATTGTCTCTCATAGCATTGACAATGTGTCCCCTACAGATTTCGTCACAATTCTCCCATTTTTTCTTCTAGCAAAAATCCTCCAATGTTTCTTTTTCTGAATTGACATTTGGTTTGGTCGTAGTGAGAACGTAGGACACCTTCAAAACCGCCAAGAGAAAATAAACTCTCTTCTTCCAAAGAATGAAATTTCCACCATCAAACCTATCAAGTTTAACAATGTTTGTTGCTAGATCATTCACCTTGTTTGGCATTATGGTCAAGAGAAAATAAATCCTTAAGAATGTAAGGGCAGTTTTTGGTCTAATACAAAGACAAGTAGAAGGAAAGTGTATTAGAATAGAATGAAAATTATAGATATTAAAGACAACCTTCAGTCCATGTATAACACTTTCCTTAAGGATTTATTTGTTCCATTTTGTGTGCATATGATACCCAAAAAATATCCTCTAGGTTAATTGAAGCTTTATTGACAATAGTTTGCACTAACTACTTCAACACCAAAAACAAAAAGAAGAAGAGCAAGGTGGTTTTTTGTGAATTGATGGTTTTATCGTGCAGTAAAACTCCACCCTTTTTACCTCTATTTATAGAGTTGAATGACCTTCCCAATGGACATAATGATTGACAATGAAGAGTCGTGTATATTGGAGTTGCACCATTTGAGATTGATTGAATGATTGATCACATCCTTTGTTGAAATTGTAACTTGTATCTTTTCAATAATAAGAAAAAACCAACAAAAAATAAGATAAATCATACAGTCTTGTTTTAAGATGGAGCTATTTTATAATTGATATAGCTAATACTACCCCGTTTTGTTGTATGTGGCATCATAATTTTAGGTGTTTGGATTTAGGTGAATGAAATGAGTGAGTGAAATTGAATTTAGAAAGAAAAAAGTTGAATGAGTGTATGAAATTGAAGGAATGTTGTCATAAAAGGAAAGTGTGTCAAATTCACAAAAAACACGTGTCACATTCAATGAAACAGAGGGAGTCAGTGGTTTTATATTTATATTTATTTATTGTAAAAAGTTTATTATAAATTTGAAAAACTTTTAAAAATGTTTTACAATGTATAAATAATTAGAATTTGATCTAAAAGTTATTTTAAGATACCACTCTAGAGAACGAAAATCCCCACAGTGGGGGACTCTAGAGTGATCTCTTAACAAGAGACTGTGGTGTGTTAACAAGAGATCAGTCAAGAGGCTCTAGGTAAGAGGTCAGGCCAGAGCCCATTTTGTCAGCCCAAAAGCTGATATACGTCAGTCAAGGGGCCGCCCACATACGAACCCTTTTTTGTCCCCCCTAGGGACATGTGACACTCCTTCATTCAGCCACGTGTCCCACTAAGCCAGTCCTTTTTTTAAAATTTTGGATGGGGACACATGGCGTCCTCTGGGTGGGCCACGTTTCCCATCATTTGTTTTTTTTAATCTGTAATTTTTAAATTTGAAAATTTATTTGAAAATATGTCAAATATTTTTTAAAATCTATAAAAAATTTCATAAAATCTGAAAAATAGAAAAGAACAAAATATATAATAATTTTTTAAAAATGAAATGAAATTATTTTTTTATAAAAAATGACGATATATTAAAGAATGAAAAAAATAAATTATTTAATAATTTTTGAAAAATGAAATTCAATTTTAAATATTATAATGTATTATTAAGTTTCACATTCAACTTATTTTGGGTGGATAAATTTATTTAGATTAAATGGTAATGGTAAAATTAATGAGTAAGATAGAAGGAAAAAAATCAAGTGGGGTTCATGAATAGTACAGAGTGGTATCTTACCATTGTGGAAGAAAAAATGATGGTCTCTTAAGTGGTCTCTGAGTATAAGGTAGAAGAGAGATTGAAAAAAAATATATATTTAATTGGTAAGAGACCACTAGTGATCTCTACCACTGCACTTGGCCTAAGGGCATGTGCAGTGGTGGTTTCTTAATTTTAAAAAACTGCTCTAAAAACCGAAAACATCCACAGTGATGGTTTCTAGACCGATTTTTAGTTAAAAACCGATCCCTAGTTTCTTGTGTGGACCGGTCAAGAAACCGATTCCCTGACATGGGAGCTGACACACGCACATGGACTGGTTCATTTTCCTTCCGCCCAACTTTTGTGACCCATGAGTGGGACACGTGGCAGCCATTTAGTGCCCCACGTGTCCCATTCAATATTTAACCTTATTTTTATAAAAAAAACTGTACAATTTTAAATATGTACCATTTATTATTAAACAAAAAATTATTTTAAAAATCCGTAATTTTTTTAAAAAATCTGGAAACAATAATTATTCGCAAAAAATTAAATAATTTATGAAAAAAACGAAATTCAATTTTAAAAATAAAAATGTATTATTAAATTTCACATTCAACTTATTTTGAGTGGAAAAATTTAATTTAATTAAATGTTAATGGTAAAATTAATAAATAAGATAGATAAAATTAAGTGTGGTCTATAAATAGTAGAAAATGGTTTCTTACCATTGTGGAGAAAAAAAATTGGTGATTTCTTGAATGGTTTCTTAAGGTTGGATGGAAGAGAGAAAATAGAAAAAATAATATATTTAATTGGTAAGAAACCGGTCTAATCCAACTAAATAGAAACCTTAAAAAACAAATGTGAAATGACTAATGAGTCAAGAAAGTCACGAGTCTACACGTGTCATCAATTTTGAATTATGACGTGGAAAGAAAATTCAGATACAGAAAAATACCACCAGGAAATGGCATCGTGGCCGTTGGATAACCAGTGGGGCCCGCCGTCCACATCCTATGTACAGTAGTAGGTGGAGATAATAATTAAGCGGGCCCCACAAGAGGAGTGGGCCCAGATTTTCCTGAAAGCTCCGGGGGCATACTATAAGTACAAGGAAATAGAGTCGCCAGATATATACATATTTTAATTTAACGGTAGGCCCATCGTTATCAGCTCACCTCACTCTCTCTCAAAATGGACCAAAACGGCAGCGTTTTCCGCCACCGCCAGTCGCCGTCCTCCGACCGATTCCTCGGCGTCTTCTCTCCGACGAAGCCCGCTACCGTCCTCGAGGACTCCGGCGACGACTTCTCCGCCGGCGATGAGCTCAACGAGGACGACGTCTTCTGGAACGGCGACTTTTCCGAGCCGCCTAGACGCTCCGATTCTCCAGCACGCCACCCGTTCCGGAAGATGGAGAGGTCGGGGATACTCGCCGCGCTGTCCAGTGACGTGATGAGTCCCAAGCAGCCTCTTCTGCAGAGGAAAACCTCACTCTCGCCTACTACGACGTCGTTTCTTGTCAGCAAAAGTCCGCTCTCCGGCTCACCGACGCAATCGAGCGCGTTTTCTCGGCCGATTCCGGCGATCCCCAAGCCGCAGAGCTTCAACAGCTACTCCCAGTCGATGCCGCTGAGGAAGTTCCAGCATTCAGCGCCGATGAACGTGCCGACCGTGCCTCGGAAGCCGAGGAACGGCTCGCTGGCGGAGGTGGAACTAGACGACGACGGCGAGGACGAGATGCTCCCGCCCCACGAGATCGTGGCTAGAGGATCGGCGGCTCGGTCTCCGAAGACGACGTTCTCGGTGCTGGAAGGCGCTGGGAGGACTCTGAAAGGCAGGGATCTCCGCCAGGTTCGCAACGCGGTGTGGAGGCAGACAGGTTTTCTGGATTAGTTGGGACTGAGTTTTGCTACTACTACTATATATGCTGTATGCATATAGACTACTGTCTGGGAAGTTTAATTTTTTGCTAGCTTTTCAGATGCCTTGGAATGTGAACTTTTCTGATATCGTCAGGATGATGATAATTCAATGGAGATTTAGGATTCGCCCTATGCATAGGTTGCTGTTCTTACAGTGTTAGCACTTTCCTCTACTCATGTCTAATGAAATGTTCAAAATGACGAGGCTTTTATCATGTCATGTTTGTTGCTATAACCTCTGTTCCGGTAAGTTTTATCATCAAGACCATTCTTCTTATGGAACGAAGGAGGAATATGTACGAAGTTGTTGATTTCCGTTTGTTCTATTCAAGCCGGAGTGAGTAGATTAATCGTCAGCTGTAGTTGACCGAGTAATGTAAAGATGATCAACCTGAGTGATTGATCTTTGTATGCCTTTTCAGTCAAAATGTTATTTTGTCATTTGTGATTAGATTAAGGTGATCAAGAACGTTGAATGTATCTTGATTGTCAGCATTAGCAGTTCTTATTACACAGACTCGGATGAAGTTTCAGAATAGACCATTTATTTTGTATATTCAAGCTGCTCAGGTGTCAGAATCGACCATTTTATATGTTCAGGCATCTTTCAGGGACGAGTGTGGGAGAAAACTAGAAGAGTCCGATTAACATGTCTTATTAGACAAATCTGGGATGTATCATCTGGTACTTTTTTAAATCTGGGATCTATCTATTCATTCTCGATCTATCTGCACTACTCTATACGTTGACACTTGGGTTCTGCTGTGAAGATGCCACCAAAAGCCGATAGCCATCGGCACTGGAGTAGTCGGGTTCAAGGATGAGGAGGAGCATGATTCTGTTCTGTGCAAGTCGAAGTTCTGATGTGCCAATTCATTCAAAGAACACTTGCTGGATGGGAGCAATAGATTTCTGCATCTCCAGTTGTGCTTTCAAAAATGTCCATGGATTTATAATGCTTTTAAAAATGTCCATGGATTCATAATGCTTTTAAAAATGTCCTCAAATGAGCCGCACTAATTTTCAGACACGAGCTGAATGTTTCAGGTCGTCATTTAAGCTGAATGTTGCCCAAAACCATTTCACATAGCTTATGTCCTTAAAATTCCGGTTTCCTTATTGTGCTCGTTTAGTCACTACTGCGGCGTCCGGCACTTTGACACACAATACTTCTTTCATTCTTAGCTACGTACGGTGCAGAATTCGGACTCCCATTTGATTATATCCAAAGCTGTTACAAGGCTTATTCTTCACATGGAATTTTTTAGCAAGAACGCAGCACAAAATTCATAGGCCAGGACTTCCAAGAAGCTGAAAGAACAAATATAGATGGGCAACAGTAATGCAAGTCAGGATATCAATAAGCCTCGAAGTTAAAGCTCAAAGAGGAATTCACCCCTCGTACATCTAATTTTTGTCGTCATCCTTGCAAACCCGTAACCAAAAAATCAAAAGAAAACAAAAGTTTTTTTTCCGAAGAAATTCATGTACAATCGTCATCCTTGCAAACCCGTAACCAAAAAATCAAAAGAAAACAAAAGTTTTTTTTCCGAAGAAATTCATGTACAAGGTACGAAAATTAGGACCGACATTGCAAGTCAGGATATCAATAAGCCTCGAAGTTAAAGCTCAGTGAGGATTTTTCCCCTCGTACATCTAATTTGTGTCGTCATTCTTGCAAAAGTCTTGTGTCCAAAACATGGAAAATTCCAAGGATAAGTAATTAAATATAAATGCAAGTCAGGATATCAATAAGCCTCGAATTTAAAGCTCAGTGAGGAATACTAAATATTCCTCTCGTACATCTAATTTGTATCGTCATCCTTGCATTTTCCAATAATTTACAAATTCAAACTAATAATCAAACTGTAGACCCACTCGCCGGCGAGACATTCAACCAGCGATTCAGGACTGAAAATCACATAGTCCGGTTGAACCAGAAAATGACCCAAATCAGATACCCCAAACAAAGGAATTGCCTCGGAAAAACGGAGCGGGGCAAGACAGGTAAACATCGATAGGAAAACCCTAAAGATGAACCCATTTAAATACGGGCGAACCCATTTACACGGGTTCGTCTGTACAAATGTTTGATGTAGCACAGCTATGACTCAAAACGCTTCCATAGTTAATTGGAAGGCGATCTTAAGGGCGGCGCAAAGCATCAAAACTGTAATAAATCACACAAATCAAATTGGAACCATACAAACCCTAGATTGCGGCGGAAAAGAGAAGCTGCTGTGAATTAGAGCCTGGTGATTGTATAGATTTATAGTGCTTCTCGATGAGGGCAATGTGTCGTCGAATTACTGTTATGTCCTTGATTTACTGTTCTTGGGCCTAGGTCCACTGCATCCAGTGGGCTGCGCGCCCAGTTGAAGGAGAAAACGGTAGCCCATCACAGCCCGTGCATCTTTCAGAAAGAGCAACACCAGAAAATATTACATCCAATCAAGCATTACCTTTAAACTGAATTGTGTTACGATCCGAGAGGATCAGAATGCAAAGAACAAGAATATTTCTGTAATTGTGCTTTTCAGTATAGATTTAAGAACAAAAAATACAATGAGATTTGGATGAGAAAGAAGGAGAATTTAG
>JAULKM010020520.1:0-14238 GCA_032355605.1 Rubia tinctorum
GGTTGCAAAATGAAGGATTTAGATACGAAAACCGAAAATGGTCATCTAAACCCCTTATGATGTAAACCTACCTAAATATAGCAATATTGCAACAAAAACATAACAAAAGAGATGTTAAATGCTTCGGAAAACACATGCATTTGACGTCGCATCATAGACGATGCATTTTTTTATCATATTTTGGTTGGTTGATTGCTGGTTTCCGTTAGGTTTACACGACAAATGGATTGGATGACCATTATTGGTTTTCTCGTCTTAATCTCACATTTTGTATACTTAATTAGAACTAATGGATGTTTTCCATTCACGAGAGCCTAGATCTTCCCTTTTGAACTCATCATTGGGCGGCTCATGAGTACTTTTTATTTTTTGATATCTTTAGTAGACGGTCACAAACCTTAATTCATGGTAGTTGATATGAAGTCCACTCACAAGAGTGGTAGTTGACTTCAAAGCTAAGAACCTTAACTCGTAGTAGATAGAATGGGACCACGAAGTTCTGGGAAAGATCCAAGAATAATCAACACTTGAAGATTGCACCATTGGATTCATCTTCTTGAGTGCTATGAAATCGACTACAGGAACTCTCAAATTGAACAAAAGGTTTATCCGTAGTGGAGCAATGAAGATTGGCAAACGAATCAGCAGCGGCTGGCAAAGACTACACTAGCTTGGCACGAACCAGAGGCTAGCACGGATTGAATTAGCTAGCACAATCTGTTTCAATCGGCATGGGCCTTGTAAGATTATGGTATGATAGGGTGCCTCGTTTCGGGTAGCCGTGTCACTCCAAGTAACTATTCACTCCTAAATCGATTATGTATGGGAGCGAGACATTCCATTTTACACGACCCGTGTTGTTTCAAGTCACAAATGGCACGACCAGCCCATGGGGTGTGAAGGAGAAAAAATAGGACCCGACCAACAACTCGTGCCAGATGACACGAGAAGCACTATCACGAAAGGAAATAGCCCATTCAGAGCTATTAGGATGTACCATCATAATCGACATGGTTCGTGGCATGCCCAGTATCATGTGCCAGTATGGCCAACACGGTCTGTGCCTGGCTTAGCGTCCCGCTACAGTACGAACGGCACTGGCCGTGGCATTGACCACCCCCGTGCCAATTGCGGCTGCTAGGGTTTATGGCCACTTTTGGGCCTATTTTTAGTCCCATTTAACTACTACTATATATATAGGCCAAATCTAATTAGGGTTTAGGTTATGCTTCATTTTTAGATCTTAACAGTAGCCTAGAGAGAGAAAACTATCCTCCTTCACTCTAGTTCTCTTTCTTTTCCTCTTTTATGTTCCTTTTACCCAAATGGAAATGAATCTTGTGAAATATTTTGGAATTAATATCTAGGGAGTAGTTAAACAAACTTGGGGCTATTTGTATTCATGATTTGATTTTCGGTTTTTTGATATTTAGATTCTCCTATTTTAATTTCTATGTATATTTGAGATTGATGAGTGATTTATCTTCTTTGAAGATTTATGCTATGCCATTATTAAAATGCATCAATACATGTATGTTAGCATATTATCATGTTAAATATCATTTCTATCTTGAGAGTGTTAGAATTGTGGAGCATGTTCAAGAACACCGGTGAGATGAATGCATTCATGTCACTTTGATGAAATATCCTTGCTTGTGTTAAACCATAATTTTAATTAGATAGTCATTGGAGAAGAATAGTATGTTGGGTGGTCGATTTGGAAAATCCCTACGAGGAGAAACTCTTAGCTTATCCGAATAGATTGAGCATGATTGTTTGTAGCAACGAGGGTTGTGCCGGCCCGGAGAAATAAAAAAGTCATGCCAACCTTAGAACCATCACAAGATCTCAATTACCTTTGCTTCTCTAGCCTTAGGGGTTGAGATCCAGAGTTGAGAGTCTGGGATTTAATGCCCTTACTTTCATATCTAAAGGTTGTGACTTACTCTAAGAAAAGTTCTTTTAGGCTGCCTTTGTTCCTTAGCATTGAGTAAGGGATGTGGATGGTCTGTGGAGTCAATATATTAGAGCGCACCCCTAATTATGGAGATAGTGAGATAAGTGTGTATTGGTTGTAGTACCTTGCATGACAGACGAGGGAAATATCTGCCTATCCTCAAACTACGTGATATAGGCATAAGATAGGTTTATATTCTTATATGTGAATGAATCGAGGATAAGAGCCAATTATCGATCATTTTACGCAAATACCCCCAAGTACTTGTAAATATAATTTATTTCCATGTTTGCATGCTAGTAGCTTATAGTTGAATCCCCCCAAATGGTTATTTTTACAAAAATGGTTATTCCAAACACATGGTCGGATTGACGACCCGACCACAGTTTGTGTAGCTAGTTTCTAGAATCATAGCATCTCTATGGGTGATCCCGATACTTGACTATCTACCGTTATTGGTAGTAGACTAGTAGGAACGGGAGAAACATTATAAATTTTATCTTTGACCCTTAAAACTTAAAATTTATCTTTGCCACTATTTTCGTGATTGCATGTTAGGAACGCAAGACTAATTCCTAACGAGGGAAAACCCTAGTCTTACCTCAATAGATAAGAATTCTAATCTATAGTGACTAGGGTCATTACAATCCTAGACACATCACGAGATGTCAATTCCTTTGCCTCCTAAGCCTAGGGTTGGTATCCATAATGGAGTGCCCGCGACTTATTTTCCATACTCTTGTATCTAATGGTTGAGACCTATGCAAAACTAAAACTCTTTGAGTGTGATTTCATTAGATTGAAAGTGAGATGACGGGGAATGAAGAGCAGATCCAAAAAGGTCAATCGACACACATTTCCTAAAAACAAAGGCAGTGAGTTAGTTCTTCAGGGGTGATGACCAATGTGTGAGAGACAATGAGATTTCCGGAAATCTCCACACTATATGACATAGGTATGAGATAGGTCTATAAGTCTTACATGAAATGAAATATAGGATCAAAGGTATTAATTGGTGATGTTACGCAAATACCCCAAGACTAGTTAATTATAGTTTTAATATATTTGCTTGCATGCTCAGTAGTTTGTTAAACACAACCCCCTCCTAATTATTCGTGTTTAAGAATTGGTTGTTTCCAAAACACAATCAGAGTGATGCGCAATTGTAAATTGTGTAAACCTAACACTAAAATCCCAGTATCTCTGTGTATGACCCCGGACATGTCACTAGACACCCTTTTCTGGTTAGTAGTGAGTATGGGAACAACTTTCAAATCTCTTATATTTTAAACACATCCAGTGGGTTACTTTTCCCACAACGTAATGACATTGCAGGATGCAGGTCAAATTTGTGTACAGCTGCCAAGAATACTAGTTTTAGTTAGATTTATAGCAAGCATAACTAGTACCGTAGTTTGTGCTTTTTTCTTGTGTTTTTGTTTGTGTCCTTTTTGTTTGTTTCTTATTTTCTGAAATACATATTTCTTGATTTATTTATGTCAACCGAGGACCCTTGTACTAAGATTCAAAATTTTGGGTGTTTTCTTTGTTTTAGTTTTATTTTTAAAAAAAAGAATGCAGTGAAGAGAGGCTCAACAAGTGACACTTTGTAGGATATGTCATTACGGCCACTCTACGGAGTGTGGCTCTTAGTTGAGTGAATATAGGAGAGAGGTAGGATTTGTTGGTTCCTTAAGTCCAATAAGATTGATAATGGTACCCATATTATAATTCTCTCATTTCGGAGTTGAGTGGTAACCCGAATTCTTGGTATGGAGATAAACCGGGAAACCAACATTTTGAGTTAGGTTGAAATATCTTTGAATGTGTTAAACATTAATTTTAATTGGATAGTTATGGTTGAGGAATCGCATGTTAGGTGTTCGGTTCGGAAAATCCCAACGAGGGGAAATTCTTGGCTTACCCCGATAGATTGACCATGACTTTTTGTAGCAACTAAGGTTATGCCGCTTGTAGAAATCACAAAGCCGTGCCAACATTAGAGTCATCACAAGATATAAATTCCCTTTGCCTCCCTAGGTTTAGGGATTGAGATCTATATTGGAGAGTCTGGGATGTAATGTCCTTACTTTCATGTCTAACAGCTGCAACCTACATGGGGCTTTGCCCATTTAGAATGGCTTTGTTCCTCTAAGAGGGGGCTCGTTAGCATTGGGAGTAGTATGATGGGGATTGTCTACGGATTAATTAGATTAGAACGATCCCTAACTACAGAGACAGTGAGATAAACATGTATTGGTGGTAGTACCTTGTGTGAAAGATAAGGGAAATATCTGTCTATCTCCACACTATGTGACATAGGCATAGGATAGGTTTATATTCTTACATGTGAATGAATCCAGGATAAAAGCCATTTATCATTCATTTTACGCAAATACCACTAAGTTCTAGTTTATTATCAATTTTCTTTGCATCTTTGTAGTTGGTAGTTGAAAATCCCCCCCCCCCAACAATTTTTATTTTACCAACACTCATTATTCCTAAAACATGGTCAGATTGACGACCCAACCACGGTTGTGTGCATCTAATTTCTAGATTCCTAACATCTCTGTGGACGATGCCGGTAGTTGCCACTATCTACCATTCTTAGTAGCATATAAGTAGGAACAGGAGCAACTTATAAATTTTATCTTTGACCCTTAAAACATAGTAAACCCATCTTGTGCTTTTAACGATGCATCGGGAAGGGACATGTCAGGTCTTGTGAGAGAGCTTCATGATGAGGCTCTAGTGACATCACATCATTGCACCACCATTATAGGCGGGCTAACCTACAACCTTAAACCTAGTTAACTATTTATCAGTGTAGTACGTTTACAATTTAAAATGATGTAATTCGACAGATTAGGATGGGTGTTGTATTACTGTAATCCATGGTTATTATGTATATCTTGGATTTTATGAGCCCAGTACTAATTATTTTCTATTTTGGTCTCTTTAACCGAATATTTGTTTAGTTTTGATTTTTGTACTTCTCATAGTACTTGTCATTTTGTTATTACTTTATGAAAGACTAATTTCCATGACTACTTTGTTTTTGTAGGTACATCCTCGAAATGTAAGATGGGGGAGAGTTGTGAAGATATTATAGTTCATTTTTCGATACTAGAATTCATGTATTATGCATAGAGTTTGATGTGCTAGTGTGTACCTTATCATTGGGGTAACATTTGATTGTGCATGGATGGTACATTTTTTTTGTCACCGTCTCTTTTCCTACGATACATGTATACACTTGTTTGTTGTAAGCCATTTCATTCCTTTTAAAACGTTTAGCTTTCGTGATTGGCCGAGTAATGTTTTTCTTGAATAAAAATTCTCAGCCTTTTCATGGTATTTTGAGGGCCTAGAAGGAAACATTCGTCCCCACATACGAACTACTGATTCGGGGAACTCCTTCCAAGCCACCATAATCTCTAGGACTGGCATGGGTTAAGTTGATCATCTTATCCACCTACAAAGTCAGGATTAAGCTCCTAAATCTAAGTCAGGATTAGTATAAGTTATCTATTTTACTGGGAAACTTTCATTACATATTTCATTATTCCTGTTTTCCATTTATAGCTGTAAAATCGTGTCATCTTTACCCACGTTCATCTCTAGATCATGACAATATTAAGATAATCGTGGGCATTAATAACCTTTCTTATTGAGGTGAGGTGCGCCTCTCGTTCTACGGAGTGTTTTTTATGTCCCCTGATCTAGTTTGCTAATGGAAGTTTTATTCTTTTGGTTTAGACTTCGCTGTGATTGGGAAGGCTTATATTTGCAACATTCATAACGAGGTTCAGAGTGTTCTGCTACATCAAAATGCCTTTGGAATTCATGAACATAGAGGCCACATACCAGTGAACACTCGACAAGGCTTTCTCTCACCAAATCGCTCGTAACATGAAAATCTACGTCAATGCACTACGGTAAAATCAGAAATTAATAGCTCGGTTGCACAACATCTTCCAAATTTGAGACAATAATTGACGTGTAAAGAACTTTGACATTTAAAATTATATATGATTCCAAATCCCATGAACGATGGCAACTTCAAATAAATACTCGATGATTATTTATCAGTTACTGTACAATCTGTTAGCTTTTATGTCATTGCATGTTTAACCACCATGGGTTAGAATGTCTACCGTGCATTTTCCCCAGTGTCGTGTTGTTGTACATATTCCAATGTCAAAGCATTGTTGATACTGTTGTCAAAAAATGAAGTTTTTTGTTACGAGAATGTAGGATATATCAGATTTGTTTGTTTATGAGTTAAATGTAATATAAATACTCCATCGTACACAAAGTATTTTTTACCCCATGATCGATGAAGAAACTTACACTATCTATTCGAACAACTAAAAAAATGATGTTCCGATATCATAACTATTCCGAATGAACAACGTTGGAAATGTCGTCTGTTAATCACATACTAAACAAGGCCAACATTTGTGGCAATATGGAATTTACATCATTTACATGTTTCTTTTCTAATTTACTTATTAAATTGGAAGCTCTCACTATAATTTTTAAGTTCATAGATTCCTGAAGGTCTATATATAATTAGGAAGGGTACTAGATGTAATGTTCCTACTGTTTTGTCAGAAAAGCATATATTTGAATTCTTTAAAATGTCAAAACGCCATCCGTATATTGTGTGATTATTCATTTATAACGGAACCTATATATGTTGAGCCATTGAGGCTTTGTTAGTAGGCCACTCATAATGAGATTCCAATTTCTTTTCCTCTTGATACCTAGGGTTGGTGTCCATAGTGGAGTGGCCTGGACATATTTTCCTTACTCATGTATCTGGCGGGTGCGACCTATGCAAGGTTACGATTATTTAAGAGGGACCTTGTTAGCATCATGAGTTAGATTATGGGGAATATATTGCAGTACCATAAGGGATCAGCGGGAGTTCCCTAATTACGTAGGAGGTGTGATGGTTCTTGATGAGATATGAACCTTTGTGTGAAAAACATTGGGATTCTAGTCAATCTCCTGGTGTGAGATAAATTTTATGTCTTACATGCAATGGAATCTAGGATCAAAGTCATTGATGAATCATGTTATGCAACTATCTCCAAGGCTAGTTTACTATAGTTTTAATCTCTTTTGCTTCCATGCTTTGTAGTGTTAGACACAAAACCTCCCTAATTTTCTGTTCTTAGGCATAAGCTGCTCCCGGAACACAGTTGGGTGATGCCTAATTATGGGTTGTGTAAATCTAACCCTTAAATTCTAGTATCTTTGTGGATGACCTCTGGCTTTCCACTAGCTACTCTATCGTGGTTAGTAGTGAGTATGGAAGAAACTTTAAAATTTCGATCTTGCCATGTTGCACTCAGCGAATTAAGCTTTTCCGTAATGTTTTGAATGACCCTCCGAGGTGCGGTTCAAAACCTTACTAGTTTTGTGATAATCCTTCATTGGTGGGTTATTTGGGGACTTATCTTTACCCACATTTTTCTCTAGATCATGTCCATATTAAGATATTCGTGGGCACTGATAACCTTTCTTATTGAGGTGAGGTGCGCCTCTCTTTCTACGGAGTGTTTTTATGTCCCCTGATCTAGTTCTCTAATGGAAGTTTTATTCTTTGGGTTTAGACTTCGCTGTGATTGGGGAGGCTTATATTAGCAACATTCATAACGAGGTTCAGAGTGTTCTGCTATATCAAAATGCCTTTGGAACTCATGAACATAGGGGCCACATACCAGTGAACACTAGACAAGGCTTTCTCTCACCAAATCGCTCGTAACATGAAAATCTACGTTAATGGACTACAGTAAAATCAGAAATTAACAGCTCGGTTGCACAGCATCTTCCAAATTCGAGACAATAACCGACGTGTAAAGAACTTTGACATTTAAAATTTTTACATGATTCCAAATCCCATGAACAATGGCTACTTCAAATAAATACTCGATGATTATTTATCAGTCACTGTACAATCTGTTAGCTTTAACGTCGGTGCATGTTTAACCACCATGGCTTAGAATGTTTACCGTGCATTTTCCCCAGTGTCGTGTTGTTGTGCATATTCCAATGTCAAAACATTATTGATATTGTTGTCAAAAAATGAAGTGGTTTGTTACGAGAATGTAGGATATATCGTATTTGCATGTTTATGAGTTAAATGTAATATAAATACTCCATCGTACACAAAATATTTTTTGACCCCATAATCGATGAAGAAACTTACACTGTCTATTCGAATAACTGAAAAAATGATGTTCCGATATCATAACTATTCTGAATGAACAACGTTGGAAATGTCATCTGTCAATCACATACTAAACAAGGCCAACATTTGCAGCAATATGGCATTTACCATCATTTATATGTTTCTTTTCTAATTTACTTATTAAATTGGAAGCTCTCACTACACTTTTTAAGTTCATAGATTCCTGAAGGTCTACTTATAATTAGGAATGGTACTAGATGTAATGTTCCTACTGTTTTGTCAGAAACACGTATGTTTGATATCTTTAAAATGTCACCAAAACGTCATCCGTATATTGTGTGATTATTCATTTATAACGGAACCTATATATGTTGAGCCCTTGTGGCTTTGTCAATGTATCATGCAAGTATGCTTTCGGTAGATCTAAGCATTTTGTATAAGTATGTTCAACTAGTTGAATATTTCATTGAGGTGGTGTCTAACCATGCATGGGTGGAAAAATTTTCATACATTCGTTGTCCTTGTAAAAATTGGATAATGATGTTTATGTGGGGGTATGTGATCTACGTGAACATTTAATATTCTAGGAATATGAAGGATTATATACGAGGTAGATTTGGCATTGAGAAGTTGGGGATGTACGTGATGATGTTGAGAATGTACAGTTTATGAATCCTATAGATTGAAACGAGCAGTTAGAAGATTTAGCAGAGGATATAAGTAAGGAGTCTCTGGATAGACCGGAGGTCTTACAAGCTATGTACAATGACAAGGAAATACCTTTGTATGAGGGATATAAAAAATACTGCATTGAGTGTAACCCTTAGCGTAATGAATTTAAAGGGTAAGCATGGCAATTCCAATAAGATAATCACATAAGAATTGTAGTTGATAAATTATTTGGTCCCTACCAAAAATTGTATGTCTGGCTATATCTACACTACTAAGAAAATACTATGTTCTAGGGGACTGGAGTTGGAAAATATTCATTCTTTCCCTAATGATTGTATTCTTTACTGAAGAAAGAAGGATAAAGATAAGGATTCTTTCAACGTATGTAATAAGCCACGGTACAAGTCGAAGACTGGAAATGTTTATGTGGGCGGTGATGTTGATATAAAGACGATCCAAAAAATTCTAGCCAAGGTTATATGGTACCTCCAAATAATTCCTAGGTTGCAATGGTTGTATCCATAAAAGGAAGATTTAAAATATTTGACATGGTATGCTGACAGATTGAAACCCATCGACGATGTTAGCTGGCACACTAATAAGACATCAAATGCACGTTTTCTTAGATAATTTAACACATATTTTATTATGATTTTTTGATGAATATTTAGGATTATGGTGTTCTGCATGATAGAGAGCGACCTGCAACCAGCGAGATCGTTCTTTTTTATCAAATTTCCTGCGAGATGCGTTCAAAGGGAGATTTATATTGTTGCTCCTGAACTCACTACTAACTATAAACAAAGTAGACAAGTGAAACTCTGGGGTCATCCATAGCGATACATATGTTTAAAGGTTAGCTAGACACAACCCACATTAGGGCATCACCCAAGTGTGCGTCGGGAATAACTAGTACTAAATAGATAAAGGGGGCTTTTTTGTACTAACAACTAAGAGCATATGAGTAAAGAAAATTAAGGTATCAATTAAATAGTCTTGGGGGTATTTACTTAACATGACCGACACATGAATTTGATCTTAGATTCTAACCATATATACATATAAATTTAATCTAATGCTTATCTCACGTAGTATGGAGATGGTAGGGAATTCCCACTATTTGTCACACAGAGATGTGTCTCCCTTTCAACCATCTCTCCACCTCTGTAGTCAGGGATGTGCTCAATCCTTCTGACTCTTCATCCCATCCCCGTTATCACACTCCCAGTGCTAACGAGCCCCTTCTTATCCGACATAAGCCTTGTGTAGGTCGCAACTGTTAGATGTGGGAGTAAGGATATTACATCATCAGGCTCTCCACTATGGATACCAAATCTAGGCATAGAGAGGCAAAGGAATTGGTTCCTTGTGATGACTCTAGGGTTTATACAACCCCAGTCTCTACAAACTACAAATGCTCAACTATCGGGGTAAGCCAGGGTTTCCCCTGTTAGGAATTTCTATACAACAACCCTGATCTACTGCTCCTAACATGCAATCACTCACACAACTATAAAATTATAGTTAAGTCTAACGATCGTATCGCTAGTCTCAAGGTCGAATGAATGCACCCATCTCACTAGTACTCTCAAAAGTTTAATAGTAATAATCTAAAACTCCCAAATTTGCATTTTAGCCTAGTACGATATTATACTATGAATGAAATCATGGATGCATCATAAAACATGTCATATCATAAATCATATAATAATAGAAACCTCAAATCATGCACAATATCCATAAGAATATAAATTTAGGGCAATCTAGAATCTCGAAAACCCATGCTAAATACGAATAGAAATATTACCCCAATAAAAAAACAATCTACTACTATTAAATCCATGGCATTCATTGAATAAAATTTCATGGATCTAAGAACTAAATGATAGAAAAGAATAAAAACCACAGAGAGAGAATCTCCTCTTCCTTCCTACCACATTCTGAATTCTACATTATGGCTAATTTTTTAAACCCTCAGAAGACTAAATGCTCATATATTTTAGGATAGATGGGCCTTGGGCCCAAGGTTAAAAAAACCTAGGGTAACTATGCTGGCATATCTCGTGCCAGATTAAACAACCTGACCAACATGACCAATGCAATAGTGCACGGGGCATCTGTTGGAGCCCTCGTTCCGGCCTTTTGACTGGATGGACCATGCTAGATTGTATAGCCCATTTTTAGAGATCATGCTACATGGCTTCTAAGTGGACAGGACGTGCAAAGTTGCACGTCCCTTCGACCAGGCTTTCATTTCTTCATTTTTCAAGCACAGATCGTGCAAGTTTGCACAACCCATGTCACTTCTTCATTTCTTCTGGAATTTACTATCTTCTTTGACGCATCTGTCTCCAACAATTATTTTACTCGTGGCCTTCATTATTCTGTCATCCTTGTGTATGGCCTTCACTAAACTACTCTGAAGTGCTTAAGAGTGATCTACAATTAAGCTCATTAAATAGAATCTATATGTTCGTAAGGACAAAAATCTATTAGACTAAAAATTGGTTAAAAAATGAAGGATTTAGATACGTATACCGAAAATGAACATCTAAACCCCTTATTATGTAAACCTACCGAAATCTAGCAATCTAACAATAAAACAATAACAAAAGATAAGTTAAATGCTTATGAAAATACATGCATTTGACAAATCATCAGGGAGTTAAAACTATCTTTTTTTGTTTACTATGTTAACTTCCCTATTTTGTAGAATATTTGTAGCAAAAATGGATTTTACCTCTATGAGTTCCTAGATGCCTTTTTGTGAACGTAAAATTGTTGATAATTCATTGGATATGGCTAAAAACAAGTTTGGAAGTATATTAAAGGCCAATCCCATGATTGGTAAAAGAATAAAGGCTAGCAAACATGATGGTAAAAGATCAAGCAAGTGGAGGAAGAAATAAACTAAAAATTAAAGGACTTATGAAATGCTTCAACGGAACATTCAATAGAAACCGGCAAGGTCCGTGACATTAGAAGATTGGCCAGGAGATGAAGTGTTAGAAGACAGGTTAACAAGCATGGTCAATACCAATAAATACCTTGGAATGACTGTCCCTAAAAATGGCTAACCCCTTAAATCCCGTTCATATAATGTCTTTTTCAGGCGCTAGAGGAAATGTATCTCAGGTACATCAATTAGTAGGTATGAGAGGATTAATGTCGGATCCTCGAGGACAAATTATTGATTTACCTATTCAACGCAATTTACGGGAAGGGCTGTCTTTAACAGAATATATAATCTCTTGCTACGGAGCCCGTAAGGGGGTTATGGATACTGTTGTACGGACATCTGATGCTGGATATCTCACACGCATACTTGTTGAAGTAGCCCAACACATTTTTTACGTCGAACAGATTGTGGCACTACCCGCACTATTTCTCTGAGTCCTCGAAATGGGATGATGCCTTAACTGTTTTTTATTCAAACATTAATTGGTTGTGTATTAGCAGATGATATATATATGGGTCAGCGATGTATTGTCACTAGAAATTAAGACATTGGGGTTGGGCTTGTCAACCGATTCATAACTTTTTGCACGGAAACAATACTTATTCGAACCACCTTTACCTGTAGGAGTACATCTTGGATCTGCCAATTTTGTTATGGCCAGAGTCCTACCTATGGCGACTTGGTTGAATTGGGAGAAGCCGTAAGTATTATTGCTGGTCAATCGATTAGAGAACCGGGTACTCAATTAACATTAAGAACATTTCATACCGGCGGAGTATTTACAGGAGGTACTGCGGAACATGTGGGAACTCTTTATAATGGAAAAATAAAATTCAATAAGGATTTAGTTCATCCGACGCGTACACGTCACGGACATCCTGCTTTTCTATGCTCTACAGACTTGTATGTCACTATTGAGAGTGAAGATATTATACCGTGTAGCTAGGTTGGTGGAAAACACTGTCCTAGAGATAGACCATGTACTTGTGCACTATCCGTCATAGAATGATTTGTGCTGGTCAGTTAACTAGGGTTTTAACAGACAAATTTAGGCCTTCTCTCTTCCACTATTAAAGATAGCCCATTATCCTCTAAAAAGAAAAGAGGGACATATCTAAATCTAAAAATTATCATTTTCCTTCCTCTCTTCATTCATATCTTCAAATTAATTTTATTTTTTTCCCTTAATTAATTATTTTGGAGTATTTGTAAGCATGTATTAACTCTTAGATTTGTGAGACTTTAATACTCATGTCTATTTTATCTGCTATAAATTCATGCTTAATTTTTTCTTATGCTTCTTGCTATGATTTTATGATGAATAATATTTGGATGTACTCCCAATTTAATTATTTTCATTATTTAGTGCTGGTCTAAGGAATGAACCGGGAAGTATTACATTTCTATGACTATTGGGATGCAGGGTGTTAACCATGAGGTCGTTGAAGACACACATGCCCTGGTTCGTAATGGTAGAAGTCTCATGTTGGGTTAGTTTACAAACGATACTGGGAACACTTGGTGAATGGGTCGAGTAATTTTTGGACCCATTTACGGTCGTAGGATAATGCGTGAAGGTCATATACTTAGTCCGTAGCACCTAGGCGGGGAATTCCCCTAGCGTTATCAAGAGTTACTAATGTACTATGTGTTACAAGATGGGTATTCATGGTGTAGGTCTGATTATCTATGCTATTACCAGTTTTAATTTAATTTGTGCATTTATGGGTTTATTAACCCCGATGTTAGAGCTAGATATTGTATTGAAAGTTTTCCCCTTGATATATGTGGAGGAGGTGAGATGTTAAGGAAGGGGCCGAACTGACAGGATGTGCCATACCGAGGGAGATCCCGAGGAATTAACAACTCTGCATCGTGTGACATAGAAAATAGGCGAGGAATTCCCTTAGCGCTATCAAGAGTTACTAATGTACTAAGTGTTACAAGATGGGAATTCACGGGTATTTTATGACACGTGTCTTGCATGCGAATAGAAGTCTACGATCAAATCTCGTAGTTGATCATGTGATACAAATGCCTCCAAGGACCCTTTATCAATATCTATATTTTGTATCCTTAGTTTATTCTTGCTATTAGTATATTAATCTATTCAACCAAATTCCCCCTATGTTTTCTACTCCTAACACAATTTTGGGGTGACGCATGGGAGGTCGTCACCGTACCTCTCAAAGATACTATTTTTAAGCCCAATATGCTTACTAAATAAAAATAAGTAGATAGTTTGGCAAGTCGGGCTCGTCCACAAAGAAAAGGGATTTTCCTAAGGGTTCATACATATAGGAGTTGATATAAGCCTAAATAAAAATAGATAGATATATATATATAAGCATGTAAAGAGGGGGGGTTTTGGTTGGTTTTCTAAGTTATGAATTGAAAGACAACACAACTATCAAAGTAAACTACTAAAAAGATGGTAAAATCACAATT
>JAULKM010020530.1:0-14238 GCA_032355605.1 Rubia tinctorum
TGGTTTGTGGTAAGAATGAATGATTGTTTCCCTTTGTGAAAGAAATCATGGATTCCTTGTATATATTCTAGGATGACAAATGTGCATTGTGCAATAAATAATTTTTCTCTAAAACTTGATATATTGTGAGGATTTGACCCTTAAAAAGCAAAAGCCGGAAAAAATATAGGCAAAAATGAATTTTTTTTATGATCATAAGTACCTCTTTATCTCTTTGTTTAATGATCATATTTGATATTCATTGCTTGGTTTTTCCATGATTTCGAGACTTTTTTTTTATACTTGAGTATAAAAGGGATAGTCATCTAGGAATGAGCCCCACTTAGCTTCTACTTATATTTTCGTCCTTACATTGACCCCCCTAGTTTGCCTCGTTGAAGGCAAAAAACTCTTTCTTTGGTATTTTTAGTCACTAAATATTTAGCCAAGAGTCTTAGCATTTTCTTAACCCTCTGAGAATATGTAAATAATTTATTATTACTTGGGATATGAATTGGAATTGCATGATGGTTTAGATATGGTTAAGATTTTTGTGCTAATACATGTTGAATCATAGAGTGTTTTGAACTTACCTTTATTGGGGAGGTATATATAGTTTTGGCTTGATATTATTGTTCTTGTATGGCCATAAAATAATGTAAATGGTGCTGCCCAGAAAAAAAAAATCAGAAAACATAAGAAAAAATTCAGAACCTGAAACTGAAAAAATTTAGAAAAAGAAAAAAAATTTGGTCAGTAGTATATTGGGCTGTAAATTTCTAGAAGTAATATGGGCATATTTTAGTTCTTGGAAGAGATGTTTATACTTTATTGCTTATCAATGTTGTATTTTCATTCGAAGCATATACATAGATGAGTATGAGGGTGATAATGAATTATTTGCATATTCTTGGATTTTTAGCCTCGTATTCCCTTTATCCTACCTTTTTGACCCTAGCCCCGTTACAAACTTGATAAAGACCTCATTGATTTGTATTCAAGTGTTAAATTATTACAGTGGAAATAGTGGTATATACAAAAAAAAAAGTTGTGATGAGTATTGAATATGATTTGTGTGATTGACCTGATTATGATTTTGAGAGATGTTGAGTGATCTTAGTGAGGCTGGAGTTTATTGCATATTTTTACTAGAATGTGAAGATGATGTGATTTTATAAGCAAATGGGAATGGTTTGTGGTATTATGATTGATTGTGTTTTGATTCTAACTGTGATGATTTTTTGATTTTAGGGCTGCTTAGTTTTTGAGTCTCACGTTTTCATTTTATGTTTTGTATTTGTATATGCTCGAGGGATAGCATAATCTAAGTGGAGGATAGTTTGTCTGGGTTGATTTCACCATGTATTTTCAGTTGTTATTGAGCTGAAATGTTGTATAAATCTTTGAATATTTATGTTATTTGGAATGTTATTGTAGTTTAGAGATTTAGAGGATGAACAGTCAAGTTGCTGCAGTTTGTGGTCGGTATGCCCATACCGACCTGTATTCCAGAAACATGAAGGAAGCCGCCATTTATACTTGGAGATGGAAGAGGAGAAAAATATGAAGATGTTGTAGAACCGATGGATTATTCATGATGAAATTATGGCAAGTCAAAATGCAGTTGGAAAATAATTTGGATTGGTTTGAAGAGTCCTAAATTTTAGGAGAAGAGTATTGTGTTTATCTCTTTAAATTTTAAATGGAAAAGGAAAGACATATTTTATTCCTTACCTATCTTTTGGGCTGTAGTAATTTTGGGAGACTTTATTTTCATATGTACATGTATAAAACACAGTATGCACATACACACAGTCTTTCTGCGCAGAACAATATTTGGTTTGGAGCTTTTCAGTATTTTTATTTAGACAATTTTCATCATTTATTTTTATACTTTTGATTGTTAATTCAATTATATTTTCTAGCTAAATTCATCTTTTCCGTTTAAGATTAAGGAAATACTGACATCGATTCTCATGAGATCTAATTAGTTTTTATCCTTTGATTGCATGTTAGCATATGTTGTTCTTGATTGTAATGTTTATGATTGCTTTCATGTTATTGAGTAATGCGCAATATATGATAGCATGTTAGTTAATTTGAAGCCACATGAATAAGTTCAACCAGTGGTAGGGAACAACAGTCTTAATTTAACAATACCGCGTTAGAGTTTGTTGGTAATGAATTTGAGCTTTATCATTATTAATGCTTCTAGCATATTAAATCTATAGAGCGTCTCTTAGGTTATATGTTAGTTAGAGAAATAATTAGTGAGGTGTTCTCCTGATCATCGACAAGGTAAGGAAAGATTGGTTGCTTGCAACTATAACCAATATGTGTACATGCATTTAAAGTCCTCTTTCCGTTAAGGATAAAGATAGAAAGTCAATACAAAATTGATTGGAACCGGAATTTTCTCATCATAGTTAAATTTTTTTACAATCTGTAACAATTTCTCATTATCATTTTTACTCAATTTTTGGTTTTTTCATTCTCTATCCTCATTTGGTTACATTGGTTACAAATTTATAGATTAAAGATTAAGGAAAAAGTCTCGTCAATCTCTTGGGAAACGTACTTGTTTGTAGTTATACTGGTTACTATGCTCATACCGACCGTAGAATCCTGAACTGAAAATTTAGCTTGGAGCTCGATTTATTTTTGGTTTAAAACAACGCACCAAGCTGAAAAATCTTCTATTTTTTGAAGAAATTTTGATTAGGAGCTCAGGTCAAAGGGTAAACATTTTCCGCTTTTGGCGAATTTCCGGTTACCGTGTTTGGGGCTCATAGAGCTTTGATTTTGTAATAAGCAAATAGAAATTGTTTCCTTGTAAGAAATGTTTATAGATGGTAAATTCTTAATAGTAGAATTAGTTTGAGAAAAGTACTTTTATAACCTACCTACTTTACATAAGTGCCAATATAAACTTTTGATAATTGAAAGTGCCAATATAACCTTAGAGTTTATCTTAAGTCCAACAAAACTTTAGCAGTATCTACAGCCTAGCGTCAGGACAATAGCCCGCTTTGACGCCATGGTCATTAGCTAGTTCATTGACTCTTCTATATTTTTATCTACTCATATATTATTACTGTGGTCGTGTTCACGATGAATACTGTTGTTACTAAAGTTAATACCATTCTACTGGCATTGTTGCTAATTCTACTACTTAAAATCGAATACCATTCTACCACTGTCTCTATTGTCATAGTAGCTACTAATACTGCTACTTCGGTACTGTTCTTGCTAATGAAGTTGAATATTGTTCTATTGCAACTACTGTCGTACGTCATTGCTACTACTGTTGTTGCTGCTACTAATACTACTACGAAGGTTGAATCTTGTTCTATGGATGTTTATTTTATAAAAATATTAACGCTTAGAAATTTCAAAATCATTTTTACAAGTTGAGCATTCTTGTTCCTCATGCTCCAACTTGGGGAGGGGTAGTAAGAAAATGGAAATGCCTTCCTTGTAGAAAATTTTCATAGATGGTAAATTTCTTATAATACTCATTTATTTTATAGTTTGTAGTAGATTAAAGGAGTAGAATGTAGTTTCCTTTTACTGTTTGACTTTAGTTTGTTGCCCTAGATATTGCAGTACGGATCCTCTGTAACAAAAAATTCTGTGACATTGTGACCACTTGTAAAACGACACTATTTACTTTTTAAAAATTCAAATCCTATTATCCATAAGCTTGAACCAATCTGCTATCCTTTCTTTGAAACATTTTTCATTACTTTTTCTGGATATGTTCATTTGGTTCCACAAAATTTCTATGTCTCCACCGGCAATCAATCAATCAATCACGGCGTTGTGGAATTATATTATCTCCATCAATGGGAAGAGGCGAATACTAGTTGGTTTGCGCAGCTCTGCTTGCGTGTTCCAGCTAGTACGCCACTCCTGTGCTGGCGAGGAAATCCGAAACAACAAACAAAAAAGAGCCAAGATTTACAACCACAATACATACGGCTCTCCCAAAACCACTACAGTTGACATTAAAAACCAAATATTTATCAAGAAGAACAATTAAGTCTACTTCCTTAACGGAAAATCAACTCATCCGCCATAATTTTTTCAAAATGAATTTTCGTAGACCACATAGAAAATCCATATTGTACCAGACAATTATACAATTAAATATTGGATTTTGGCAAAATTTTAGATACAAAAGACTATTTAGCCCGTTCGATTAAAAAAACAAAGGAAATAAATGACAGGTCGGAGCGACATCTTGATTCTAAGACTAGGTTATCAGAACTTGAAGGAGTTCAAAGCTGATAATTAGGCTAAGATTATTTGTGTTCTTCATATCAATTTTCCCCGGTTAGAATCCAGATAATTCTATGCCACTGTGCTCGATTGATTGTTGGCGTGGATGTGGTAGAGCGATTTGGTGGAACTAAAAGGATACAAACGAGCAAAGAAATATAGGAAGAAAGAATCAGCAGTTTGACTCAAGCCAATTGATAATTGAGTTTGAATTTTTATTTTTAAAAAAATTATACGTTGTCGTTTGGGGAGTGGTCATAGAATCATAGATATTTTTGTCACGGAGGATCCAGTGGTTGTATATTGTAATCTCATGATTGATGAGATGTGTCATTGATTAGATATCAATGCACCATTGATTAAGATGTGTCATTTTATTATATTAAATAAACCTTTTATATTTTGTCAATTTGGACAGTTGGATATGTTAGTAAATCAATCAAATATATACATATATAGTGCGAAATTAATAGATTGATTAATCCAAGATCACATTAAGATAATAGTATATTAACATTAACATGCTAATGTTAAGAAGAATCCATACCTAGTTACGAATTCAACCTCAACCATGGTGGTTGTTTATCACTTGTAACCGCACAATTGTCCGGTCTCCCATGTATCCATACGAACAACATCAAAAATCTAAAATGGATAGATTGTTTATGTATTCTATGTTTGATGGCCAGGTCAAAATAAGAGTTGTGTTTATTTATGAATACAAGGATGGATATAAATAAGCTGTCATATATAGGCTTGGCCCAATATGGAAAAATCCTAGGTTTCTTAATT
This sequence comes from Rubia tinctorum, assembly GCA_032355605.1. NCBI lineage: Eukaryota > Viridiplantae > Streptophyta > Magnoliopsida > Gentianales > Rubiaceae > Rubia > Rubia tinctorum. The sequence goes on from JAULKM010020530.1 coordinate 5,053, forward strand.
ATTTATACTCCAGTTCTTGAAGATTACTTTTAACATAAAATAATCTTCATAAACTATTTAATTTGATAAGCAGTCCTATTGAGTGTGACCCTTTGGACTCCAATTCACGTTGGTAATAAAACTATTTTATAATTCAAGACTAATTGGCTTTAGGATATAAAACTAACAAACTCCCACTTGGCCGAAAGACAAGAACATGTCATTTATGAATTATAAAATCTACATTTATAAATCAATATTGGCATCTAGACAGGAATATAACCACCCAAGTGAATGCAATAAATTATTTTCTTTTCACTTCTCCAAATAACAAGATGTCGTACAATTAATATCCTTTCGCCATACTATATCCCAATTAGTTCAAGAGTAAGGTATAGGCTAACTCTTTTAAAAAAACTAATTTTTTATTTTCTTGTTCTCAAAATATCACTTATGTGAAGTTGAATTTAGAACACTTTCTAAAATCAATTCTAGTTTGCGCAAATATTTTTATGTCATATTTCAACAAGTGTCCATAGGTGGTTATGTTCTTCTTACTATTGGAAGTGGTGAATCCTTTATTAATCATAAAATATTCATCCATGCTTCTTATTATAATCAACTTTTAAAGTACATTCACCAACTAAGGTTAAAGACAAGAAGAGAAACAAACATAATAATCCACATTCTAGATACTCTTATGATCTCAAGTTTAAGGATAAATTATACCAATTTAACATTACTTCCGTTAATACTCTAACAGATCACCCTACGAAAAATATTAAGACGGGTCAATCCAATGAACTTGTTCTTAAACAAACAACCAAACACTTGCTTTTGTGTCTCCAGACAATAGTTGATGACATCAACTATTTCCTACTTTAGGAAGAAAACATAATATGTGCTAGTCTCACTTTATTAACAATGTCCCATCTTGTTAATACTACAACTAGGGATGATTTAAAATAAATATCTAAATATGTAGAGAATTTCATCATTATACTACTTATGATTTCTTTCATATAAATATTATTTTGGGACTTTATTATAAATTAAATGTAAATGAGATATTATGAATATATGATAAAAATTTCATATTGGAAATTGCAAATATGACCAAAATAAATCGGTTTTCGTCCACATTTAAACATAATAAAATATAAGTGAAATGATATCTCCCACTTGGACTAAAACCAATCAACCATGTCTTTCATGCCAAAAGAACGAACATGAGAATCATTTTTGTTGAGACAGTGGTTTTATCAAGGGATCGGCTATATTATCGTGATCTCAAGTCTACCAATGAATTCTCTAATAAAAAATGGTAATGCCTCATGATATGTTTCTATCTCTGATGAGATCTAGGCTCCCTGGCATTAACGATGGTTCCGATTTTTATCACAATATATTTGATAGGATTAACAATGGAGGGAACCACACCAAGCTCTGTTAAGAACTTCTTGATCCATACAACTTTCTTAGTTGCATCAGAAGCCGCAATATATTCATCCTCCATTGTAGAATCAGGGATGTAGATTGTTTGGAACTTTTCCAGCTAATCGCACCGCCATTAAGAGTGAATACGTAACCACACTGCGATTTAGAATCATTAATGTCCATCTGAAAGCTAGCATCTGCGTAACCACTTATTTCTAACTATGCTACACCATAAATCAAGAATAATTCTAAAGTCCTTTAAAGTACTTGAGAATATTCTTGATGGCTTTCCAATGACTTTCACCTAGATTGCCTTGGTATTTGATAGTAACACTTGTAACATAGAAGACATCGGGTATTGTGAAATGCATGGCATACATTATAGAACCTATAGAAGAAGCATAAGGAATGTTCTGCATGCATTGTATCTCTGAATCAGTCTTGGGATCCATTGTCTTTGAAAGGTGTATCTTATGCAACATGAGCAAGAAACTTTTCTTTGACTGGTATATGCTGAACCGCTTTAGCACTTTATCAATATAATTAGATTGAGATAACCCTAGCAACCTTTTTGTTCTATTGCAATAATTCTTATCCCAAGAATATAGGCTGCATCTCTCAAATCTTTCATGGAAAATTTCTGGTACAAGTATACCCTAACAAATTCAAGCATAGGCACACTGTTTTCATTAATAGTATGTCATCAACATAAATTATCAAGAAAACTATTGAACTACCCTTAACCATTCTGTACACACAAGATTCCTCTTCTCCTCAAATGAAACCAAACTCTTTGATTATTTCATCGAATCGGAGGTTTCAACTACGAGAAGCTTGCTTTAGTCCATAAATAAACTTTTTCAATAAATTTACTTTATGAGACTCATTAGACATAAATCCTTCAGGTTGTATCATATACACGTCTTCTTCAAAAAAATCAAGGAAGGCAGTCTTTACATCCATTTGTTAGATCTTATAATCATGGTATGCTGCAATAGCAAGTAAAATCTGAATGGATATAACCATAGAAAGTGGTGAGAAGGTTTAATCATAATCAATACTATATTGTTGCGAAAAACCTTTTGCCACTAGTCGTGTGATGAGATGTAATACACATATGTTTCCTAAGACATTTAACATATCTTTTGGGTATCTTTCGTATGTTAGATTGCTAAATTTAGGTGAGTTTACATAAGAAGGGTTTAGATGACAGTTTGTGGTTTTTTATATCTAAATCCCTCATTTTGTAGCTTACTTTAGATCTAATAGATTCTATGTGATACAAGGGCCTAGATCTATTTTATGAGCTTTTATTTGTAGATTTCTCGTAGGTACTTCAAACTGTGTAGAAGGTCGTTCACAAGAATGGTTGTAGATAGTATAAGGTCATTTGTAAGGATGGTAGTAGACTGAAGGCCACGAGCTAAAACATGGTAGTCGATGGATGTGTCGAAGAAAATGAGTCAAAGTCTGGAAAAAAAGAACAATGGCACGACCCGTGTACATTTACATGGCCCGTGCCAAATCATTGACCGATGTGAATAAGTCCTAGCATGTCCTGTGTGCCCAGAAGTTTGAGACCAGACTCCAGTCCATGCCCCGCGATCTATTACGTGGCCGCGCGCTCAGAAGCAAAAAATGATGCCCTGCGACCTATTTTGCACAGGCCGCACCGCTTAGACCACAACAAGTGCTCTCCAGAGGGCAGCCCACATGTCTTTGCATGGGCCACGTGCTCATATTGGTCGAGGAATGTCTCCAATTTTTTGCTCGTGTATATTTGCACAAGCCGTGTGCTATTGCACAACCTGCGCTGACGTGGCTGCTTGTGTTTCTCTTTTATTTTAGGCTTTTCTAAGGGTTATTTTAAGCTACTTTAGAAAGATCCACTAGTCTACTAGGGTTTACTTAGTAGAAAGTAGTAAGCTTTAGTCATAATTTAGTTTCAAGAGTAGGTAGAGAGAGAAAGAGGCTAACTCATGTAGTCTCATTTATTTTTCCTAGTCTATGTCGATGTCATTGAATCCAATGATTATATTAGCTTCAATGTTTCCAGAGTAGTTAATTACTTGAGAATTATTTGTATTCATGACTAGATGTCGACTTCATGGGATTCTTAGATTTCCACATCTTTATGTTTTATGAATATTCGTGCTTGATTTTTGCTTTTATATTCTCGTAATATGTATGCCATGTATGTTCTATGATGCACCCATGGATTCTTGTGTAGTATATCATTGTGATAGGCTTGAATTTCTACCTTGGAGTGTTGGGTTAGAGCTATTGTTGGTTCGTGAGTACCTGCGAGACGAGTGCATGCATGTTGACCAAGAGTACCACTCTGATCATTAGACTCTAACTTTATTGCCTCATCGTGTAATAATTATTCATGTTAGGAACGACAGATGCCCTAACGAGGAGTAACCCTCGGCTTACCCCGATAGTGTGAGCATGATACTTTGTAGCAACTAGGGTTACTATGTAGTGATTAGAGTCATTTCAACCCAAGAGTTATCACTAGATGCAGATTCCTTTACCTATCTAGGCCTAGGGATTGGTTTCCATAGTGGAGTGTTTGAGACGTATTGTCCTCATTCTCATATCGAATAGTTACTACCTATGTAAGGTTTCATTCCTTTAAGCGAGGATGTATTAGCATTAGGAGTGAGATTAGCGGGAAAAGATGAACGGATATATAGTTTGATCGACACAATTTCCCTAATACGGAGACAGCGTGGTAGCTTTATAAAGTGGAGATGAACCATTGTGTGACAAACATTGCGAATTTCTAGTTATCTCCACGCTATGTGACATAGACATGAGATTGGTTTATATCCCCAAGGCTACTTTATAATATTTTAATCTATCTTATTTTAATTAGTAGTTGTTAGATACTCCCCTCCAAATCCTATGTTTGTAACACTAGCTATTCGTGACACACAATTGGAGTGATGCTCGATTGTGAGTTGTGTCTAGTTAACTCTCAAATTCTAGTGTTTCTGTGGACGACCCCGGACTTACCGCTAGCTACTCTCTAGTAGTCGGTACTGAGCATACAACAGTAAGCTATAAATCTTATATTTGCATCAAGCGCTCCACGGGTTAATTCTCCCACAAGCTAACGACCCCGCGGAGTGCGGATCATCGTGCCTTATAGGTAAACACATTGTCATCCATGTCTCCTTTTTTTGAAAATCCACTTGCATCTAATGGGTTTTACCCCATCGGGTGGATCTACCAAGGTCAGGCATTATTTTCATTCATGGAATCCATTTCAGACTTCATGGCATCTAGCCACTTCTTACAGTTCTTATATTGTAAGTATTCTCAATAAGTACTAGGTTCATTATCATCATCTATGATAAATATATCATCGAACTTTAATGGAGGACGAATCACTCTACCACTTTTTGTAGCAACTTGTGTACTTGGAACTCACCACATCTTCATGTGATCCAAGATTCTCATGTTCCAACTGTGTACCAGGAACTTCATTTGGTTGTGATTGGAGTTTTCCTATTTCCATCTCATTTGATGTACTTGTTTGTTCTTGAATTTCTTCAAGCACTACATTACTCCCACTTGATTTTTCTAGTAAAAACTATCTTTCTAGAAAAATTGCATGCTTTTAGACAAGCACCTTTTGCTCGCTAGGATTGTAAAAGTAACATCCAAAAGTCTCTTTAGGATAACCAACAAACAAACATCTATCAGATCTAGTCTCAAGCTTGTCTGATTCTATCTTTTTCACAAAGGCGAGGCAACCCCAAACCTTCAATTGAGATATATTTGGTTTTCGACTATGCCATATCTCATATGGAGTAGTCTCAACACTTTTAGATGGATATTGGTTAAGTAAATAAAAGGCAGTTTCCAAGGCATATGCCCAAAATAATTTTGGTAAATCTACAAAACTCATCATGGAATGGACCATATCTAATAAGGTAAAATCCCCCCTCCCAGATACACCATTCAATTATGGTGTATAAGGAGTAGTCCACTGCGGAAGAATCTCATTCTCCTTAAGATAACTCAGAAATTATAGGCTCAAGTATTCTCCACATCGATTAGATTGAAGTGTTTTAATACTTTTACAAATTGTTTCTCCACTTCATTTTTGTATTCCTTAAACTTCTCGAAAGCATCAGACTTGTGCTTCAACAAGTAAATGTGACCATATCTTGAATGGTCATCTGTAAAGGAAATATAGTAAGGAAGTCCACCTCCAGCCTGAATTGTCATCGGACCACACACTTATGTATGTATAAGGCCAAGCAATTCAGTTGATTTTTGCCCCTTTTCCATTAAAAAGATGACTTGGTCATTTTTCCCAACAAACAAGATTCACATCTATCGTAAGATTCATAATCAAATGACCCCAAAATTCCACTATAGTGCAACTTGGATATGCGATTCTGAAATAGAACATCAAGATTTGTATTATTGTACACAAAAACTGAAGTCTATTAGATGTCATATAAATGTTTTTGGTGAGATTGGCTATATAATTTGCATAAGAATATATTTAAACATCACATGCTTATTGCAAAGTTAAATACTTGTATATATGCATATTATAAGTTTTAAACAAAATGTTTGGCATTTCAGATCTTTATGATGTCCAATACTTTTGATAGTGTGCCTAAATTCGTAACCTAACACTTCTCAGAGAATAGCGAATGTTTTTTTATGTTGGATTAACTTTATCTGTTTTAATTTGAACGAAGCGGGTTGAACTATTAATTGAAACAAAAGATTGCACTGCGGTGAAGGCTTCATTATCTCAGACGATGGTTGGGGAAGAAGAGAAGAACAATATTGAAGTATTCATCAATACTCGGGTATTTAAATGGAGTGCAAAAATATTTATGAAACAAAGAGATGTTGAGCCCTAATTAGATTTTTCCATATGAACTTGGGTGTTTATATACCCTCTGTAACAAGTTTCAATTAATTTTTATATTTTTAGTGCATTCAATCAATGAAATTAATAACTTTTATGTAATAATTTAAGGCTTGTGTTTGATTTGAGATGGTGGAAAGTGGTGCGGAATTGAAGAATTTTGGGTTTGTGAGAGTGGTGGCGCTGAACGCCATCGTTTGACACCTCCTCTATGTATGGTGATTTTCCCACAATCTATTTGTTTAGAACAATCGATGTTTTATAAGTTCTGGGAATAAGAATAATAAGTAATGACCAATATTGCTGGAATTGTTATTAAATAATCATATTATTAGAGACAGTCTGTTAGACTTGTTAGGATAAATGATATGATTAGGATATGATTGAGATTTGATTGATGTCTAGATACATTGTATGTCTAGGGCTTTGTACTCTTTATATATCTTTCCTATCTAATACAAACTCCTTATGGAGAGTTATCACCTTCACACCTTCAAACAACGGATGTGTATCATCTCCGTTATAGTAGTGGTTCTGTTTATCGATCTCTACCCAACTGCGTCCAGCTTCTTTCTTCAGGCCCTTAGCCCTCACCAATCCCCAGTCTCTCGCATTCTTTCCAGCACCCGGCATCAGCCAAAACGCTCGACATCATTACATAGTTGACTGGATTCTCTCCATCTAGTTGCAGGAGAATTTTGCCAACTTCTCTCCCTATATCATCTTTATAAACTCTGCAGGCGCTAAGCAGCGTCTGCCATACGCCTATATTTGGTCTCGCAGGCATGCTCTCTATAAGTTGCTTGGTCTCTCTTAAGCGTCCGGCTCGACCTAGGATATCAGCCATGCAAGCATAATGCTCCACTCTAGGTTTTACATTACTATCCCGAGTGCATAACCTTGTGAAGTAATCTTGCCCTTCTTTAACAAGCCCAGAATGGCTACAAGCAGAGAGTATAGCCAAGTAGGCTACCTCATCATGCTCAACGCCGCTAGCCTCCATTTCCTTGAAAACTTGTAGAGCTTCAGCACCAAGACCATGCTTTCCATATCCAGTAACCATGACGGTCCAAGAAATGACATTCTTCTGCGGCATATCACCAAAATACTTTTCCGCCTCCTCCACCAGCCCACATTTTAGATACATATCAACAATCGAACTTGCAAGAGAAATGTCTACACCACTAGGTTTTTTAATGGAATACGAGTGCATCTGTATCCCAAATTCTACGAGCGCAAAATCAGCAAAGACGCCCATCATGCTGGACAGTACTAACCTGTCAACTGGATTGTTGCCTTTCCTGAGTTCTCTGAACAAATCCATGGCCTCAGATAGACTCCCTTCCTGAGCATATCCAATTATCAATGCAGTCCATGGTACTACACTCCTTTCTTCAGCTTTGGAAAACACTTTACGTGATTCAGACAGGCATCCACATTTCCCATACAGATCAATAAGCGCCCCTGAAACATATGTCTGCTTCAGAAAATTCAGTCCATTCACGGTTAGAAAAGCACGAACTTGACCTCCCTGGTTAATAGCACTTGCAAGAGCTCAAGCTTTCAAAGTGCTCGTAAACGTGTACTCATCTGCCAGTTCTCCAGCTTCTTTCATCTCCTTAAATAGAAGCAGTGACTTTTCGCCATTCCCTTCAAGTGCATACCTCGCTATCATCACATTCCAACTAATCAGACTTCTAATAGGCATCACATCAAACATAGACATTGCATCACACATTCTTCCACATCTAAAATACGTCCATGATCGAGTTACAAATAACAGGATACCACTCGTATCCCCACTTACAACATACGCTATGCATCTGCATGCCATCAACAGCCGCACCCAGAGCCCCACACGACTTAAAATTTGTCGAGTTACTCATTCGGCCAAACACGCGAGCTTACCATTTCGCGAAAGAGCATCAAAGTCTTGCGAACATTACCACTTTGCAAATACCCACACATGAGTGATGTCCAAGACACAACATTTCTCTCGAGCATTTTATCAAACACCCCATGAGCAAAATTCAGTCTTTTACATTTTGCATACAAGTCTATGATGTCGTTGTTAATCATCAAATCTAACCCATAAATCTTTCTAATCACAGCTCCATGAACTTCCTTATCCTTTTCAAACAACAGATTCTTGGAACATTTTCTTAAGAGATCAGCCAATCTTTGACGCTCACTCATGAAACCTAAAATTATGAAAACAAAATAACTCTGAACATAATAATAACCTCTTGTACTATATATGTATCCTAAACCAATATTTGGACAGTAACAACAATAATTGATCTTTGCCTCTAATAAACCCAAGATCTTAAAATCCACAGGCAAGCTTGAATTCATGAGATGGGGACGAAAGTTGGATTGTGGACGATGAGAGGAGCGGAAGATATGCTGATACCCATGTTAAGAAATTGCAAGAGATTGTCAGAATTGAAGAAGCTGCATTGCCAAATGCTCCAACTTTCTCTTTCGCAAAGCAGTTTCTTAGTGACCAAAATGGTGAACTTTTGCGATCAAAATGGTGAAGTACAATATGCAACTTCACTTTTCAAGCAGGTTCTGGAGCCAAACATCTTTCTTTACAATGCTATGGTTAGAGCTTATACAAATAAACAAATGTATATCTTCGCACTCAGTGTTTATAGGCAAATTCTCAGACAACCACCACATGCTGAAGAAGAGCCGAGTTTTCCTGATGGATACACGTACCCTTTTGTTCTAAGGTCATGTGCAGGGGTGCGAGATGGGAGTTTAGGACAACAAGTTCATGCACAAACGTGTAGAAATGGGCTCAGTTTCAATGGTGTGGTAGAGAATTCCCTGTTGGATATGTACGTGAAGTGTGATGACAT
>JAULKM010020539.1:0-14238 GCA_032355605.1 Rubia tinctorum
AACATCACGCCCCAGAATCAAAGGCAACAGCGGCTCGAAAATCGACCTGCCATACCCCGCTCGCATCTAAAACATCACAACATTGACACATTCACAAGTAGGCAAAATCACACAATCAAAACAAGATCACACTGGAAGAAAAGGAAAGTGCAAAATGAAAATCGAACCCCTTACCCTGGAGTCGAGGGGGTTGATGGAGACGGCGCGTGTGCGAACGAGGACCTCGCTGGGCTTCAACTCCGGCACGGGGACATTGTCGCGGAGGTCGAGAACATCGGGGCCGCCGAATCGAGGCAGCAGCGCGGCCCTGCAGGTGGTGACTATGGTCCGGCAACCGGTAAACCCTGGCCCAACTCCATTAGCGGCGGGAGCTCTGCGCAGTGTTGACAAACGCATCCTCCGGCGATCGGTGATTCGTAGGAAGGTGGAGATTTTTCAGAGTGGGAAGCGAGAATGCATGGGGATGGAATTGATTCGTAAAGGGAGGGAGGGAGTGAAGAAGACGTGTTGGGGATGAGAACCGCAGAAATGGTGGAATTACAGTGCCTGCGTGGACGCTTCTCAGTCTGCATCGTTCAGTAGGAACAGCTGCAGTTTCTGAACCCATACGACGTCGTATGATTCACAAATTAATAAATTACTAGCCTCCTCGTAGTCATACCGGCTGACGGAAAATTAATAAACTACTTTCTAATTCCCGTAAGATAAGAAGAAGAAATAAGAGAACTCTCATTATAGATTAACGGATAAATTAATTATGAATTTTTTTTCCAATAATTTTTAAGTTTAAAATATAAATATTTATACATTATTATATATTTTAAAATAATTTAAAGTTATACGAAACTTATGGTAGAAAATAAAAATAAACAACAAATCACCCCATTAATTACATCAATTATAAAATGATCTGTTTAATGGTTAGTTGATTTAAAATAAAACTCTGTGAAGAATTAAATTTCAACAATGAAAATTCCTTAAATATCATTTTAATAAGGTGCTCACCTTTCACAAACGTCTTGTTTTTTAAACAAAATCTTGCTTTAAATAGTTATATTATTCAATGAAGTCATTTTATAATTAATGTAATTCATAAAATAATTTGATATTTATTTTTATTTATTGCAACGAGAGTCCAATCGTTATGAAATACTCACACAATGGGCGGAGTTCACCATACAAAACGGAAACACGAACAAAAGTTCTATAAAACCAATCTAGACAACTACTCATGTGTGGAGTATGTTGCATTTTTGCCCTATTCAATAGTTTTGTTAGTGTTCAAATTCAACTTGAACCATCATTTGTATAAATTCTAACAGTTTGATTTAATCAGTTATATGAGATTTGGGGTGCCTAATATGTACCCTCCCATTTATATGGGTTTAATTTTTTAAAAAAATTATGTCAACGAGATTCACATATTGAAAATATTTTAAAATGTATCTTAAAATATAGATAATTATAATTTGGATTTAAAAGTTCTTGGAATGATTTTTTTATGATCAATCTAATCATTAGACGGACTAACAAGAGACTTTCTTCCTATTTTTAAAAATTAAATTAAATTATTTTACTATGTTATGGTAATTCAGATTTTATAAAAATGAATTAAATTTAAAAGAGTATATTATGGTTATGTTTAGTTGACTTATTTGTATTATAGTTATTTAAATAACTTCATTTGTTATAAATTATACAGAGTTCAATTCAATTTGGTTAGTTTCAATTTCAACCAAAAGTACATGGCTTAATGCTTTTAGGTTAGTTTGTTGAAGAACGGAAAAATGGCAGTTATATTGTTCGAAGAGTTCTCTCCTACGAAACTGTACTATGATAAAACTAAAAACTAATTACAAATTAGAGTATGAAAATTTTAAACTCGAGATCAAAGTAGCATTAATTCTACTTGTAGGTCAAACTCAAAACAAACGAAAAAATTCATAATCCAAGAAGTAAAAAAAAAAAAGGAAATGCTCCCTAACCCGTATGGTGTATGTCAACGACACCGTTCGCCAGTGACCACTACTTTCACTGCTTCCATGAAATGGTGAGTTTCATCGATAGAGCGGTGGTTGCAACAATTGAAAAATCACGACTGCAACTCAAGATGGTGAAAATGAGAACCTGCAACCAGGGAGAACAAGTTTACGATGGTGATTCAACAACGGCACAATACACAAGTATTGGAATTGAAACATCACACTTAGATTTAGTACAAAATTGCACGCATCATGCAGGGGACAAGGGATTACTCGCAAATTTCTCTACATGATAGTGTACTCGTGAGATTTTTTTAATTTGAAATCATTAATTCTCCATTAATTTGCATTCAATAAAAAAAGTAATATGCGCATCTAAATTTTTCATTATTTTCTCAAAATTTCTATAAATTTTATTTGGAACTCCACTTCTAATTAAATTTCACTATAGTACACTATTGGAAAATACCCCCATAGGAACCTGTATATTAGTGATACCGGTGCTACAAAACTAAAATACTGGTGCCTATAATAAATTCAGCACAGGTGCACAAAAAATCGTTGCCTATAATAAATTCAGCACCGGTACACTAAATACCGATACCAGATACAGGTGTCTTTGAAGAAAAAATGTTTAATTTTAATATTTTTCAACACCAATTTTGGATGAATGACATATACCGGTGCTAATACCGATGCATATGACCAAAATAGTAATTTTGGCGGGTAAAATTTTAGTGAGAAAATAGCTAGCACTGGTATGTTGAGGAATAGCATCGGTAATAATACCGGTGCTCATATTTATTTTTTGAAAAATAGGTTTATGATATGAGTTACTTTTGAAAATTGGTTTATGATGTGAGTTACTCAAGAACATGCATGTACTACCGCTTTCCAATATTTCACCACAAAATTCATTTATTTAATATTTCCATATTTAGTCAAGAATAACAAAAAAACGTGTATTTTGGAGAAATGAATAATGGGGTAACACAATTTTGGGTCACGGTGTAATTTTCAAAAAATATAGAAGTAACCAATGTTTACTTTCGAGACATTTCCGTTCACCCATACATGCCCAAATTGCAGAGTTGCGATTGTATACTATTAAATTGCATTTTGGTTCCGCCAATTTCGTGATTTGACGACTCCAACTTTCTTGGAGGTATCTAAGTGCAAAAAGTAAAAACTTTACTCGTAACTCCAAATTGAATTTCGCTTGAACGTGACGCTACCTTATACACCCTCATTGTATTTTCCATATATGTAAGGGAATATTTATCGAAAATCGAGCACACATAGGGGTGTAAACGAACCGAGCCGAGATCGAGTAGTGGTGTGCTCGAAAAAAAAACTATATTAGTGTTCTAGGTCGAGCTCGTTCGAGCCTCTCGATCTCTTGCTCAATTGTTTGTGATATGCTCGACCTCGGTTCGTAACTCGATCGAATTCGAGCGAGATTGGCTCGTTGAGCTTGTTACCTTCGAGCGAGCCAATACAACCCTTTAATTTATAGAAAATTGTAAATTAAAAATAATACTCCCTCCGTTTTCTATTTATGGCACCTTAGGTTTAGGTGTTTGGATTTAGGTGAAGAGAATGAGTGAGTGAAATTGAATGTAGAAAGTAAAAAGTAGAATGAGTGAATGAAATTGAAAGAATCTTTCCAAAAATGGAAAGAGTGTCAAATAAAATAAAACATCTATTTATAGTAAGTGTGTCATAAATAACAAAACAGAGGGAGTATAATTATATAGGTACAGACTCGTGAAACTCGATGAGTCTACCGAACAAGAATTAATGAAGAGGTTCAAGCTCGACTTCGGCTCGTGTTCGTCTAGCTCGTGTTCGAGTCGAGCTTTTGCTCGAGTTGTTTTGCAGCTTTTCACAAACGGATTGGTTCGTTTACACCCCTAAGCACAAAAATGTATCCATAATCCTTTCCGATTTCACTTTGTAACTTCTAAGTAATCAAACATAAGTTACTCTAAAACATGTACTAGAATTTTCAATATTTCACCCATTTTTAAAATATATTTCTTCATTTAGGCAAGAATAACAAAATCCATGTATTTTGGAGCAATGGGTAATGGGGTAACATAGTTTTGAGCCACAATGTAATTTTCCAAGAATTTATAGAAGCAGTCAATGTTTACTTTCGAGACCCCTCCATTCACACCCATACATGCCCAAATTCTAGATTTGTGATCGTATATTATTGAATTGCATTTTGGTTCCGCCAATTTTGTGATTCGACGACTCCAACTTTCTTGGAGGAACCTAAGTGCAAAAAGTAAAAATTTTACTCGTAACTCTAAATTGAAATCTGCCCAAACGTCATGCTACCCTATACACCCCCATTGTGTGTTTCATGTTTGTAAGGAAATATTTATAAAAAATCGTGGACAAGAACATATCCATAATCCTTTCCAATTTCACTTTGTACCTTTCAAGTAATCAACCATAAGTTACTTTAAAACATGTACTAGCGCTTTTCAATATTTCACCAAAAAATTTATTTATTTTCATATTTATACAAGAATAACAAAAATCATGTAAATTGGAGCAATGGTAATGGGGTAACACAATTTGGACCAAAGTGTAATTTTCAAATAATTATGTTACAAGTTCTTCCGTTCACCCATTGTAGCTCAATTTTCAATAACATGATTGTCTCTTATTTAATTGCATTTTGGTTTCTCCAATTTTGTGATTCGCCTCCTCCAAATGTATTATCATGGACATAATTGTAAAAAAAAAAGCTAACTTAGAGTGCAAAATATACTAGCACCGACATTGTTTTTTAGTTATATTGGTGCTACTGTGTAGCGGGAAATTAAAATTTTGATTGTAAAATTTTGGAGAGATTTTTTTTAGCACCGATAGCACCATCATAGGCACCGATCAGACTACTTGTGCTAGGTACTTATAATATGTTTCTTCTTTTTACTCTCGGGAAGGAAAAAATTAAAACATCTATTAAAAGCAGCGTTACGCAACTGCGTTTGAAGTACCTAGCACCGGTATGATCACCATGGACATCGGTTTTCATACCAGTGCTATGGTGTTAAAAAAAAACCCAATTTGGCCCAAATTAGAGCACTGAAACCCTAATCATATAAAACCCTTCTCTCCTAATAACCCTAACTTCACCACCTCTCCCTACTGCCTCCCCTGCATCTTCTCCCTCCTCTCCCTCATTCTCCACCACCTCTTCCTCTTCCTCTTCGTCGTCGCCTAGTCTTTGAAGGCTTCGAAGCCGACGACCCCTTCTCCGCCACTCTAGATCCGCCGCCACTTTGGACGACGCTTCTCCTCCGGCCGCACACCTTCAAGCCCTTCTTCAAGCGCGCTATCGCCTCTGCTTCACCTTGGCACTATCTTCGCCACTCCGATCGTTGTCTCCTCCGCCACAGCGCACTATCCCCGACACATTCTCCCAGACCATCCCCAACCCCATCTCTCCGCACTCTGGTGGCTGGTTGAAGTTGCGAGCTCCACTAAAAATGCGTTTAGCTTAAATCCACCTTGCCTCAGCCCTTGCCTCCAACCTCACCTTCACGGTTCTAGTTTGTTGATATTATCTAGGGTTTATGGAGATTAGGTTTTAATTTTTATGATAATTGATGTTGTTAATCTATGTTTAGGTCTAGTTTGTTTCATGAATTGAGGGCTGATATGTATTTTTAGATAAATGTAACGAACTTCTGATTATTATTTTTGTGTTTTGTTTGGCCTATTGGTCTTTATGAATTTCTAGGTTTTATCACCGACCGGATTTTTATTATTATTCATCACCTATGTACTAGCATCGGTATATCACCATAGGCACCGGTATTTCAAACATTTTCATACCGATGACTAAATGATTCACTGCCAGATTGTAGTTTCATAGGCACCGGTACCACTTACCGGTGCTTGTGCAACTACATTTTTGCACCGGTATGAAAATGCTCAAAATACCAGTGCCTATGTGGGTGTTTTCTAGTAGTGGTAGTGTAATGAATCTGATTTAGTGGTAAGCCACACTCTCCATAATTAAGAGGTCTAGGGTTCAAAACCTATCAAAAATTGTGAATATTAGAGCAATTTATTGATGAGGATTACCCAGCGTCATAGGACTGTTTCGGTGGTCTCCGCTATGGTTTCGCAACATGCAGGTGGTCGATGATGGTGAGATCGTGGTGGTTCCTATTTCGGTGGCAGTGGTTCATTGGTGGTGCAGTGTTTGAGTGTTGTCAGGAGGGCATCCCTAGCTGTCAAGTGGATGGAGTTTCATGCCCCACTGAGTTTCAATATATTCAATGGTGGTGTCTCTTAGTTATGTCCTAAATTATGATGTTAATATGTAATTTGGTTGTTTGTATGTAATCTTCAAAAAAAATCACTATAGTACCCTTCTTGAAATTATCTCACACAAAGTAGTTGGTCATGTTCAGTTGAGCTTATTTGATGCTGAATTTAATTTATTAGTACTTCATTTAGTTTATTGTTGCTCAATTTAGTTTATTGATTTGAATATAATTCATTGGTACTGAATTGAGTTTATTTTGTTCAATTTAATTTATTGGTGGTTTATTTTTTTTCAAAAAAAATGAAAGGAATGACTCCCAAAATGATGTTGTACTCGTAACATATTTTACTTTTAAACTTATTACTCAACTAGTGATTGTCGAGAATTCAAATAAATATTTATTTACTATTTTTTTTTCTTTCAGTGTTGAGTTTATTGGTGTTGAATTTAATTTATTTGTTCTGAATTCACTTTATTAATGCTGAATTCAGTTTATTGGTGCTGAATTCAGTTTATTGGTTTGAATTTAATTTATTGGTATTGAATTGAGTTTATGTGTGTTGAATTGAATTTATTGGTAGTTTATTTTTTTTAAATGAAAAGAATGGTTCCTAAAATGATGTTGTACTCATAAGATATTTTACTTTTAGATTTAATACTCAACTAGTGATTGTCGAGGACCCAACAAATATTTATTTATTAATTATTTTTAGTGCTTAGTTTATCGATACTGAATTCAGTTTATTGGTTTGAATTTATTTATTGGTACTTAATTGAGTTTATTTTTGTTGAATTGAATTTATTGGTAGTTAATTTTTTTCAAAAAAATTAAAAGAATGGCTCCCAAAATGATGTTGTAATTGTAACATATTTTACTTTTAAACTTATTACTCAACTAGTGACTGTTGAGAACCCAAATATATATTTATTTATTAATTTTTTCAGTGCTAAGTTTATTGGTGTTGAATTTAGTTTATTAACGATGAATTTATTTTATTAGTGCAGAATTTATTTTATTAGTGCTGAATTTAATTTATTAGTGTTGAATTTAGTTTATTGGTACTGAATTTAATTTATTAGTGTTGAATTTAATTTATTGTTGTTGAATTTAATTTTTAGTGTTGAATATCACAAAGTCTTGTTTTTAGGCGGCCTAAACTTTAGGTCAGGGTTTATTTTGCAATTATAAGAAGTATCATTTGGGATGAAGTTTTTATTTTAAAATACTAATAAATTTAGGGACTTTCTGTGCAATTATTAAACTACTATATATATCACAAAAAATTCAGAATTTTCATTTTATTTTCTTCTCCCCTCCTCCCACCTGTAACCGCCTCCGACCACTGGTTTCCGCCGTATTCCGCCAGATTTTAGTCTAATTTTCGTTGAATTTCGCTGGACACTGCTACTGGATCAAGCTCACGGCACAGATTGAGGAGCTTACGACGGAGATTGAGGAGCTCACGGAGATTGAGGAGCTCATGGTGAACACCATAGCACCTCAACCTCTATCGCCTCGATTATGGTGAACACCATAGCACCTCTGTCGCCTCGATCAGAGCTCACGGTGAAAACCAGAGCACATTCATCGCCTCGACGAACCTCCATCGCAACCGAATCGATGATTAGTTGTAGAGATGTCGACGATTAGTTGTAGAGATGTCAACGATTAGTTGCAGACCAGATCAGAGCTCATGAATCGGCGATTAGTTGTAGAGATGTCGCGGCAGAGCTAGGGCACAACGACAAATTGCAGCAACGACGGATAATTGCAGGCGATGACGGAGCTAGAGTTTTGACGACAGAGGCGATGGTGAAGGAGGCGATTGCGACAAGGCGACACTGAAGAAGCGGCGACGACGAGGCTGAGATGCACGTGCTGAAGAGACAATGACTCGTGCGTGTAGAAATGCGCTGATGATGGCTGACGGCGGTGGAGTTGACGACGAATGAGATTCTCGTACTGAGAGGTGAGGTTTAATTTCATGTTTTATATTTTTCAAATACATGCTGAGCTTTATTACGTTTGACTGAAATAATAATCAACAATAATTGTTTGGCATAGTGGTTAGGGTTCTGAACATTGAGGTAGATGTCTTAAGTTCGAAACTTAATATGCCCTTTATTTTTAAGAATTTATGTTCTTGATGTATATGTTGAGATTTAATATTATTTGTTTGAGTGTATGTTCAATAAGAGTTTTTGGTGTAGTGGTTGTTACTCTATACTTTAAGGTTAGAGAGCTGGGTTCAAATCCCACCAAGTCCTTTTTTTGAAGAATTTTTATTGTTGAGGTACTGTAGCTTTTTGTTGATGTTTGTAACTTTTTTTTCTCTTATGTTGATGTTTTTTTTTTAAATTTTTGGGGTGAGGTTAATTGATATGCATTGATATTTTGTAGTTTTTTTGGTGATATGGATTGATATTTGTAGTTTTTAAATTTATTTATATTGATGTATTTCATTTTTCGGTTGAGGTTTTGGTAATAAGAGTTGATGTTTGTTGTGTCATTTTTCTTATGCTGATGTTTTTTAATTTTTCGGATGAGGTTCAAGTGTTAAATTTGATGTTTGTACCTTTTTGGTGATATAGGTTGATATTTGTATTTTTATGAGATAATTGACGTTTTATGATTTTTTGAGTGAATAATTTATACTCTTGAGGTACCATAGTTTTGTTGTTGATGTTTTTAGTTTTTATCCTCTCATATTGATGTTTTTCATTTTCTTTATGAATTTTAGGTGATATGAGTTGATGTTTGTAGTTTAGGGTGACATAGGTTGATTTTTTGTACCATTTTTTTTCTTATGTTGACATTTTCATTTTCTAGGGTGAAGTTTAGGTGATAGAAATTGATGTTTTTATTTTTTGTTGATATTAGTTGTTTTTTTAGTTTTTTTTTTAAAATTGATAATTGAAACTTTGTTGATATTTTTATGATTTTTAGTCGGCGTTTTGTTAGTTGTAGTCGCGCTTTTTCATTTTTTTTGTCGATTTTGATTTTATTATATATATATATATTATTATTTTGTTGTTTTATATATTTTATACATTTTGCTCCAATTTTTTAGTTAATGTTTTATGATTTTTCGTTGACATTCTGCTATTTTTTTCTGATGTTTATAATTTTCACTTCAATTATCATATTAATTAATTGTATTTTAAAAATATTTTAAATACTTTTTTTGATTTTTCAATTTTTTTGTAGGTTGCAGATTGGGGAAAATTGGACAGAAAAACCCCTAAAAAATATTAGCGATAGGTCCTTGTAAAATTATTAGAGATAGGTCCCAGTAAAATTATTAGAGATTGGTCGTTGGAACTAGAATATAGCTAGAATTAAATAAATGCCCCTGATTAAAGTTTAAGACATAAGTCAATTTCATAATTTATTGGTGTTTATTTTTTTATGAAATTAAAGTCAATCAAACAAAGCTTAAAACTATCTGATCACTCATACAACAAACTGGGAAGAATCTCCATTAAAAAAGGGTTGAATCTCCCACTGAAATGCATTACTTTGAATACACAATTCTTTGTCCTTGGTTTTACTTGCACAACTTTTGTTTAGAGGAGAAGTAGTTTTTCAGTTGAGAAAAATAATGCAGCTTTTTCCACCCCTTACAATAAACAAACAAAGTCTCCAAATAATAATAAATAACAATAAATTAAAAGGCACCACTTATTAATTCGATTTGGAAAGTTTTTTTAAAATATATTTTGAAGAATCGAAGTTAAAATATGTGCAACAAAAAATTAATTTTGTTATCAATTATTTTTTATGATAAAATTAAATTAAAAGTACAACTGACAAAGCAACCAACAATTGATTTTATATTATAAAAAATATGTCAAACTAATTCGGTTTTCAATAGCCCATATCCAACAATAAATATTAGAAATCCTTAACTCATCCATATTCTTCTCTATTCCAATTATTATTAACATATCTAGCAAAAATTTCACATACTAATGTTATTGTGTACTTATTAATTATAATATTTGATCAATATTACTTTTAACTCCATAAACAAAAATCCACGTAGAAATATATGTTGGAGTAGTAGGAAAACAAGATTGTATTTATACGTGGAATACAGTATTATTGTGTTTCATTTGTCGAGATTACTTTACAACCTTTCAATACTTACACAAATATAAAAGGTTGTAATGTTGCGTATATATTTTATTGATCGGGTAATGTCATGTTTAATTTGTCATAATGTGTAACAATTTGATTATTATCATCATTATTATTATTTTATGTGGAGAGTCAATTTTATACTACTATTATAAACTCTTTTAAATTGACTGTATTGACCGTGGAGTGGAACCAGGCGGGCTATTTCTTGGGTGCACAAACAGTGTCTTGTTTGGTATGAGAAGAATATTCTTTGACCGTTATTTGCATTTTAGTATTTTTGTATATGTCGAATTACATCATGTGATTGTTGTGCGCAAATCGTGATTATGATGAGGCAAATTTGCAACGCATGCTGCCGAATAAAATGGTGAATGCGATGAGGCAAATCGTGATTATGAGCACACAAATCATGCTGATTGAAACTATTTTGGCACATCAGTGAACATTTGTGAGATTTTTTTGTTTGAATATATATATTTTTTTATTAAAATTATAAAATATATTACTCTCCCTGTCTCAGTTAAACATACAGAGAGAGAAAAAAGTTTTTTAAAATTTCAGGGGTATGAAAAGTCAAATTTGCCCTTGTCTTCTTCATTCAGCCCCCTCTCTTACTCCTTCCAGACATGTGAGTCTTCCTCTCTCCGTCAGCACCACCGCCACCACACCACCAACACCACCCCCACCTTCTTCAACCTTTCACCTGCCACCATACCCACCTTCTTCAATCTCTCGCCACCGTTCCCACCACTACCCCCTCTTTCTTCTGCCATCTTTCCCACCATCACATCCACCTTCTTCAACCTCTCACCACCATGCACCCACCACTCCTACCTTTTTTAACCTCTCGCCAGCCACCCTCGCCCTCTTATTCGTGAATCGAGCAGCAGCGCGACAAAACGACATGTTAGATTTGGCCGAATTTGAGCAACGACGCGTTGGACTTGAGAAGACTTGAGCAGTGGATTTGGGGATTCTCAGACGCTGAAGAACAAGATATATAAGGAGGAGGAGGATGAGGATGATGATGAGGATGATGATGATGACGTGGAGGAGGACCTGGCTTGGGGAGGAGGATGGGAGAGGAGGCAAGCGTTGGTTTGGGAGGAATGAATGAGGCGCGGATGGTTTGGAGTAGGGTTAGGATTTTAGAGTAAAATTATAATTTTTAAAGGGTAAGGGTGTCATTTAATGTGTTAAATCTTTCCTGAAATGAGAAGTGTGCAGATTTGGTTGGAACAATTCAAAATGGAAAGTGTGTAGAAAAGGCTGTGACAGAGGGAGTAAATTATATTAGTGATGTTTAGGTAAGATGATACAAATATAGAGGTGCTTGGGTTATGTTCTATTATATTTCTCAGAAGAAGAAAATAATTAGTAAAGTGTTGCATACATAAGCCAAATATTAAGAATTTAGATCGAAAATTGTAGTATGATATTTTCTTTTGAAAATTATTCAAATATGTTGGAAAAAGACCTACAACGATCACAATAAGAGAAATTTACATACAATCTAAATAGTCTCTAGAAATAATTAACATATTGCAATAATATCTAAATTACATGTCGACCAAATTGATCATTTGTACTGTTACAAATTAGACATCCAATAAAAACTGTAAAATCGCCCTCAAGGATATTAACTCGCTTCCCGCGAAAATCATGACCACTTGGCAGATAAGAGCATTTCACACATCAATATCACTGCGACGAACATAGATCTTCTACAACTCTAACAACACATAATCCAACCATAAGAAATGTTGTCCAAACTAAAAAGACCTTGAAAACACATATCGACAAAGCCAAATTAATGGAAATCCGTAAATAAAACCGCAAACAAAATTATGTACCCACTATCTGTACCAGCATATCAGAACAATACATCAACATGATCAACTAAATCAAGTTATCAATATGAATACAACGATTTAATCAATCAATTCAAAGAAAAAACTAATGTATGGAGATGAATCTCACACTTTTTCAATAACATAAACATTGATTAAAATTAGGGAAAAGTGCATAAATAACCCTATTAAATTTCAAAAGTGCAGATATAACCCTGTAAAATTTGAAAGTGTGAAACTAACCCTAAGTTTTTGAGCAATGGTGCAGATATACCCAAATTGCATTATTTTGGCATTGACTAAGAAATTCAAGCATTGACTGAATCTAAAAATACAAAAATACTCTTAGGTTTAAAGAAAAAATTAATGACCATTATACCCCTAGGCTCCGCTGTCGGTCAACGCAGGCAACACGGTCAACGACGATTAATGCCTGCCAACATCGGTCAACACCAAACAACTGTGGTCAACGTCGCACCGCTGCCAGTTCCCGCCGCCGGCTGATGGTGGTCGGGTTAGATCAGTACTTTTATTAATAAGGCATGGGGGTTATACCAACACTTCAGTAAAATATACAGGGCTAAATTAGCACTTATGTAAAAAAGATAGGGTCAGATCAGTATTATCATAAAAAATCATTTTGATGAGAGCCCACTCCTTATAAATATGTTTTCATTACAACTTCATAATCTAATGTATCATAAATATATTTATAATTTGTATGTTAATTTCTAATTAATTATCAGTACTCCCTCTATCCTAGATAAATTGACATATATTGACTTTTGGAA
Organism: Rubia tinctorum; assembly: GCA_032355605.1. NCBI lineage: Eukaryota > Viridiplantae > Streptophyta > Magnoliopsida > Gentianales > Rubiaceae > Rubia > Rubia tinctorum. The sequence goes on from JAULKM010020539.1 coordinate 13,062, forward strand.
GTCAATTGAATCAATTTTCAACTACTCCCTTTGTTCCTCCAAATATGACCACTTATAAAATGGCCCAAAGATGTTTAAAAGTTGGAATGAGTGGAGGAAGTTGTATTGAGAGGGTAAAAAGTAAATTGAGTGGACAAAAATAATAAAGAATTTTCCAAAAGAGGAAGGATCCAAAATAAAAAGATCATCCTAAAATAGAAAGTTAGCCATTATAAGAGGAACCGAAGGAGTATTAATATCTTTATTCACGTGTTTAAAAAATTCTTTAAAAAAATGATTTAAAATTATATGTAATGAGGAATCCTATGACATTTAACATGATAATATTCTTACATATATAATAAAAGAATTTAATGGTCAAAATTGACCCAGTTTTGACTTCCAAAAGTCAAAATATTCCAATTTATTTGGGACGGAAGGAGTATACAAATTCGGTCTCCGTAATAAAAAGTTGATCCTATCCCTAGAAGTATCTGAGTAGAAATATTTGTCGATTTTTAATTACAAAGTTACTAAATTTTGAAAGGAAATTATTTACCGAAATTTTTGAATTTCCTTCGGAAAGTATTTACCAAAATTTCTTACTTTTGTAACAAAGGCATACAAATGATAAGGAGTAGACTCTCCTCTGATACATTAGATGATGAAACTGTAATGGGAGCAAACTCTCATCAAAAAGATTTTTTTTTATGATAATCTGATTTGATTCAATCATTTTACATAAGTACTAATTTAACCTCGTACTTTTTACGAAGGTGCTAATCTATCCATATCTTATTAATAAAGGGATATATACCAATATAACCCCACTTACTTGACATAAGTGCCAATATAACCCTCAGATAATTTTTAGTACAAAAATAACTCTAACTAGTTAATGTAAGTGCCACTATAACCCTCAGACCCATTTCCGGCGTTGACTTCTATTTTCCGGCATTGACTGTATGTAAAATGTCCAAAATACCCTTAGTGTTAAAATATGAATTTGAGTTCGCCGGACCGACGCCAATCACCGCCGACCGTCGCCGGACCATTGATAGGGTCATATCAGCACATTCTTAAAACATATAGGGTTATATCAACACATTTTTAAAACTTACAGGGTTATATTAGCACATTCGTAAATGAGTAAAATTGATTTTTCCATCGAAAATGTTATATTGACACTTACATCAAC
>JAULKM010020558.1:2906-30457 GCA_032355605.1 Rubia tinctorum
AAAACCCCCCCCCCCCCCCCCCCGCTGCGAAGTTATGAAGTGCTTATTGCAAAAGGATTTTTAGTGAAACAAAGAATGTATTTATTTGCTTGGGTAGGAGGCGAAATATATATTGTTCAGGTTATTAAAAATGGTTGGTGTTGGTGTGAAACTATGTATGATTTCGTGGGTAGAAAGAAAATGCTTAACCAGATTTAGGATAGTATTTTGTGCATGTAAATTAATATCCCTTTATCTTTGGGTGATATGATATCATATCCCGAAGACTGAGGGAAATAATGATATGCAAGCCAATCGACATTTATAGTAATCATTTCAAGGTGCATTTAACGAGTGACAACCCCATATTCATAACTGACACAAGCTACTTATTGCCTCGAAAAGGTGACTTTCAAAAGGTGACTTTTATATTTTTGGATTTTCTGAAGTGTATAAAAAGGCTAAGGACGTCTTAATAGACCTTGTTTTATTTGGTTTGCAGAGGTACCAACATATTTTGAGTGGTTCTTTGCTAGAGTTGCCATCGATCACATGTATTATTTTGACTTTATTCTTTTTTTTGCAAATATAGTGGTTGTACGATCTGAATCTTCGTCCTCCGGTGCTCAACCTAACATAGGTAATAGTAGGGTGGCACGTAATGATGTGATCTCGGGGAATGAGGTGATCGCTGGAGAGGGCGAAGAGGTAGGGGAGGGGGTAGTCACAATGTTGATGGTAAGCATAGTGTAAGGATTGGGAATGCTTTAAACTCTATGAAGGGGCATCGCCAGTCTTTGGACGGCTGTGAAATAATATTGCATGTTGCCGACGAAAGGGTGTGAAACCCTCATGCTGGTTATTTTGGTGTGCACAAGCATTATTTCCTATATGGGTTGACTCTACGTATCTCAGATTTGTTATGGCATTTTAAGAGGCTTACGGGGTTGCTCTTGCCCAACTCCATCCAAGGGGTGTGACCATAATGAGTGGGTATGTAGAGACATGTAAAAATGTTGGTATAATGGTAGATGTGGATGAATTTATTAGATTTTTCAATTGCAGAGTGCAGGGAAGGATGGTTGTTTAAGTTGTATCCAAATATTCATGTGGTTCAACCTGTGATGGATTTTCCCAGCAACTACGGATCGTGGAAGGACAAGTCTTATTATGCCAAGGTCATGGAAGGCAAACCTATGCCTTTGTGGAATTTGACTGTCCCTATGGATAGGTGGTCCAACAAGTTAGGAAAGTTGCCGAAGTGGAGTAAGATTGTGATAGATTTGTCTTCGCATTCCATGAAGATAAGAAGGCTAGGAGGGGGCTTGGTTGTCACATTTAACATTATTAATAGACTTGTGGGTTCAATTATCTTGAGTTTGTGAGGTTTATTAGGTGTCTTTTGATAATGATTATGTATCGTTATGCAGGAATCACGTTGTAAAAGATTGACGTGTTTGGGCCAAACAACAACAAAAGGGAATTAGAGGTGCAATATGTTATTGCTCAGTTGAACCCTTGGCAGAAGAAGAAAGCAAAGAGTGAGTGGGGGGGGGGGGGTAGTGGGATTATTGTTGCATAGGAGCTTTCCTTAAGGGTTTTCAGCATGAGGGGCTCTGAGCGAGGTAGTGGGGTGGCTATTGAGGCTTCCAATGTTTCCTTTATGCAACCCATTCAGGAAGTTTCGAAGAGTGGGAAAGCTTTGAAGGCTGGGGGAAAGCATGTTCCTTCTAGTTTGGTGCTATAAGATGCAAAGAACCCTGCTACGCTACTTGATTCAATAACTGACGTATGGTAGTTTTTTCGTTATATATGTAGAGTAGGTATTATGCTAGGTAATAATGGGTTCATTTTGTTTTAGATGGGTGTTGCTATTGCATCTATGGCTCAACACATAGCTGGTTATGAGGAGGCGGTGAAGGGTTCGCTTGAGCGAGTGACTGAGTTGGAGAGGGAGTTGGAGCGATCTAAGGTGGTGCACCATGCTAGAGACATAAGTGGCAACATGATGAAGTTTGAGTGATCATAATGACAAGGTAAATGGAGTGCCAATTGACCAACTATCTGAGTTACGTAGTGGAGAGCATGCGGATTCGAGGTACCTCGGGTACCTCGGGTTTCAGTGAACAAGTTGGTGAAAACAAAAGGTTTTTATAATTTCTTTGCTGACCTGTATGCCAAGATCGTGAATGTGGAGTGGTGTCATGCATGGGAGAGCATACGTGACAAGAACCCCAATTTGGATATTGAGGGATTGGAGGACGTCGACACTATTGCTGAGTCTGTAGTGAATGCCAAGAGGGAGTTGGATGAGACTTTTGCCCAAATTTTTTTGGATGATGGACATCCTTTCCCTCTTGAGGAAGAATTGGAGAAGATGGATTTGCTGCCCTTGCTTGAAGAGCTTGCAAAAATATGAGGTGGATAAGTTTGAGGAGGAGGTGGCTAAAGAGGGGAATGGTTGGACTGGTATAGACGTTGATATTTCTCATCAACCTATTCAACTCACTGAGACATTTGGCTTTACTAGAGATCAAAAGGGAAGCAATTCGAAAGTGCCTAATAACATTACCACTGGGTCAATTAGTGGGTAGGAGGGGGTTCACATGTGTCTTAGCTTATGTATTGTTTTATAATTTCTATGGATATGTCCATCAATATGCTTTGAATTTTAACGAATGCTTTTTGACAAGGTGTACTGCTGTTTTTGTTTATTTGTTTGTGTGGTTGTTGATGCCATGTTTTATGAGACTTTGGTTGGGGTGTAACTGAGCACTTATGTAGATGTGGGGGCATGTTTCTTACCCGTTTCTTTGAGTTGTTAGTGGTTGCATTGGTAATCATGTGGTTGTGTTAGTGTTTTTATTTATTTTGAGTAATTTGGAGTCATTGTGCCTTAATGGTGTTGGGTTATCCCGGGGGTATACTTTTAGTGGATGGTTTCGTAGAGGTGGTAATTGGTGATCTAGGGTAGGGCTATCTAGTGTGTTTAAGGATTGGTGGTGTTATTGGTTGGCTAACTATCTCAAGTAGGCTAGGGGTTGGGGCTAACTATTATTGTGCACTTATGTTGATGGTTGGTGGTTTTCCAGGCGTATGCAAAACCTTGATATATCTCCATGCGACCGCGTCGAGGTGTGATTGTTATGTGGTGGGGTGTCTTAGGTTTCATAGGCCTATTACGGGGGCTCTTATTTATTGTTATGAATATTACGCATTCTTTTGAGGTAACCTAGTTTTAGGGGTTTGAAATATTTTGGATGAATGATTTTAGAGTTAGGGTTCTTATTTTTCTAGGTTCATGTTTAGGAAGGTAGGTGGTTTTCCACTTTTGTCTCTATTTGGAATTTTTCTAGGCGTTTGTGAAGTTGAGGGTGATCTTTCTGTATATGTTGTGTGTTTTTGGTTTTGTTGTTGATTGGTCATTCTCGCTTTAAGAAAGTAGGTGATTGTCCCCCTGTGTTGCAGCTTGGTGTGTTTCCAGGCGTATGTAAAGCCGTTGACAATCATCTTGTGTACGCTGTGAGGTGTGAGTGTCTTTGTCGTCATCAGAGCCCGTAGGTGATTTTCCTACTTGTGTAGTTTTGACAAGAGAGAAATTATGGTTTTTCTGGGTAGAGGCTAGGAGGTATGACAACCTAATAGGAGTGTGTATATATATGTCGTATCTTGGGCTTCTATTGATACGGGCCACTATGTATGCTACCTACTGGGAAATGGGCTATGGTGTTAGATAGGAATGCCACATGGGAAGAGTATGTGTAAATTCTTTATGTTTGAGAATACATCGGCGTTCTATTTCTCAAGATTGACTAATTAACTAGTAAATTTTGGGAAATCGTTTGAACGCTTCGTTCAAAGTGTTTTAATTATGACAAGTTGCATGCCCAAGGCTAGTTTGTGTCTATATAAGGGGCTGCTATTAGAGCATTTTAACGCTATTTGTGATTGTTGTGACGGTGCTTTAGGGGATAGTTTTGTAGTAAGTTGATTAGGTATCGTTCTTGTGGTAATGGTTTGTGTATTTTATGGTTTTCCTTCATTTTTTGGTGTGCCTGGAGGACCTATAGTATGGGGTTGGCGCATCACTAGTTATGTGATGCAGGAGTTGTTTGGAGCGTTTGCTTCAGTTGGATGCACAAGCCCCATTTTTTGTGGTTGTCTTGAAGCCATTGATATTTTTCCTTAGTATTTGTTATGAGTTATTTGGTTGATATTTTTTTATGTTGTACTCTAATAAGTTTTTTATGTGGATTTTGGGCAGGATCAACGGATGCGATTAGTGAATGTGGAAACGATGTGGATGATGTTTTCCTGACATCATCTCGGAATCATGCTACTATGGGCTGGAGGAAGATCTAACGTGGGATAGATCCCAGGTATTCTATAGGTTTTACCTGGGAGAAGAAGATGCGTAGCATAGATGGTGAGCGTGTTTGCAAATCTTCCGCCTGTATTTTGCGATGGTAGGTTTGGCGTGTAAGCAGTGTGATCTCGTCGTTCTCTCTAAGAACGCTTTACCTATTGAATTAGGAGGATTGTTCCCCATTTCTAGGGGGCACTAGTTATATAAAATTGGAGAGAGCGAATAAGCTATCATCCTATTCCTCTTAGGGCTTTTGTGGCCTCAATAGCATATACCTAGAGACTTAAGTAGTCTTTAATGTAATAGGTTCATGATTTGTGATTTTTCCGTTAGGGAAGGTTTGTATTTTTTGGATAATTATTTTTGTAATCCTTAGTTTTTCGTACGGATTTGAAGATTTTTAAAATATATTTTGCTGATTAGACGGCTAGATTTCTCTATTGTGTTGTATTTTTCTTTGCCGGTGTCGCTTTACGAGCATCGCATTGTTGGTATCCCTGTTTGCACCTGGCTTAAATGGCCCATCGTTAATTTTTTTAATCTATTGGCGTGCCTATTTCTGTGTCTAAGAGATATTTATGACTACGTCTTCTAATATAGGGAGATGGGTGTACCATATCATTTAAATCATGTATCAGTCTGTACGTAGGGAGGTGGTTGTCATATGTAAGTGTACCTCTATTATTGACTTTCATGGGCTCGTTGGGCTTGAGTGTGCCTTTTTTGTAGTGTGCTTAGCTTGAGGTGCTAACTCCCTTTATTATCTTGCAGCTACAGTTCGTTTACTCTCAATTCGCCTTTAAAAATATGACAGACTTACAGTTGCATCGTCATAACGGTCTTCCTTAAGAAAACATGTTGTGTGTATTGGCTTTTTAATTGGATGTGATGATATTTTATCCCTATGCGTGGTTTTCGAGTGTGGCTGCATGGTGTTATTGATTTTTTGTCTTATAGTGTTACGTCTTTGTTTATTTGCATCATTTGGTATGTCAGTTTTTGCACATCCTTTGATAGGGTGGTGGTTCCGACTTGGTTTCCGACCATTTCGCTAGTTTCTTCCGTTCGCCTGCTGATGTTGGATTCATTGTTGGATCTTCTTGAGAAGCTTTTAGACCATCATCATGGTATTTTCTTTCTTATTTAGGTGGATTTGTTACTTGTGCTAGTTGTTTTATGCGGGTTTCTCAATATCTATTTCTCACGTTCCTTGTTTGTCGGACTTAGAGTAAATCCTGAGTATTATTTGTGTGTTTTTTGAGTAGATGGTGGTTTTGGGGTGACCTCTTGCCTTTCCCAAGGACCATGAATACCTAAAAAGAAAAAATTGTCCCCACGGTCGGCACCACTGATGCGGGGAAAATCCTTCCAGTTAATGATAGGCCCCAAAATCAACATGGTGTGTTCCACTCCTCTGAACACCTGCAAGAAAGTCCTTGGATGTTTCTCCTTTGAGGAAGCTCTGATGCCTTAGTCAGTATGGAAGTCTCTTTTGTATACATCATGACAAGAGTTGCTTACCTTCTTCTAGTGTACTCTGCTTAATTTATAGGCCTCTTGATCGTGTGATCATGGGTCGCGTAGTGTGCTCCCCTCTAGATTGTGTTCTAGTATAGGGTGTAAAGGCGAGTAGTGCTTCTGCATTTTTTCCGAGATTGGTAATCTTCTAGCGAGGTGGATTTGGTTTAATTCCTAGTGATTAGCGAACTGGTTGAAGTGGGTTTGTTCTTATACTAGGGTTTCGTGGGCTGAGTATATACCATATATATACCAGGACATGTCCTCGAATCTCCTCCAATGAGAACTTTCAAATGCAGATTTGGAGAAATCCAACAACAACCTCTCCAAAACCATAGAGCTGATGCAACCCACTGAAGACGAAGATTGGAGTCACAAGTGGAGTAACACACTATCGATATGGCACGTGGACTTCAATATGGAAATTGGATTGATAGGTTCATTTTTGGTAGGCTCACCCCACGGTTTGTGAGCTAAATTATGTGTTCAATCATCGAACGACTAGATAGATTAGTAATAGTTGTTAGCTAGGGGTTTTACGGCCTAAACTTATCACAATAATGTAACCTTCTTAAATTATGAGAAGGAGAACAATGTTAAAAAAACTAACAACCATTAGGTTAAATCATCAACATTTAAACAAGAACGACATATTTAAGATGCAATCGGGATGGTTGATGTTTGTAGGCCACAAAGTCGACTCCGTAGTCCATCCTAATCAAGATACCCCAATTCATCTATTGAAGATGCGAGTAGGTTTCAAATGGACTTGGAAAATTCTCTCTCTTTGAGTTTATAGGCATCAACAACTCTTTAATGCCATACCGAACCTAGTGCATAACAGGGGATGGTTTACAGTGGCTAGAGTTAGCTCTGTGGCATACTCGTGTTGTATCCTTTTGGAGAATACAATTTAAGGTCCATTATCATGGCTATCGTGTTTCGTACCGTGTTGTCATAACAAATATTTGTCCACAGTTGATCCATGTGGATCGTCTTTTTTGTGATGTGTCGTGTCCGGCCCACGTGTTGAATCGTGTTGTACTTGATTGATTGGGTTCAGTTGGAGAACCAAATCTAGTTATTTTTTAATGAATCTTTGAATAAAAATATAAATTAAGTACATATACAATAAATAAAAATTACTCAATAATAAAATTTTAAATTTATTGTAAAATGTTGTAAGTTCTTCCCCGCCGCTGATCGAAAAATCCAGCGACAACCTCCAAAATGAGTCTGAGTCAAAATATTAGAACTACAAAGTTGGAAACCTGGTGGGGATTAACCTGGTCAACCATGAATAGATATGTAAGGAAGGCAATACTTCTACTTCAAAATAAAACAGACATGCACTCGAAAATCCTCTAACATATATCTCTCATTGGAGAAATCTAGCAACCTCTTTACTAGAACTACAGAGCTGCTGCAACCTGGTGAAGACAAGAAGTTTGGAGGCATAGATCAAACAACATACTGCCAATATGACATGTGGACTTTAACTTTATAATTCTCTACAGGATGAAATGTTTCATTTGTGGGAGTTTCATCCAACAATGTGCGAGCCACACAATGTTTTCAAGTATAACAAGATTAGTTCTAGTTGTATATAGGGATTGGTTGCCTAAATGTGGCAGAATGATGTAACAACTTTCAAATTAATGAGAATGAGAACACCATTTTCTCAAAAAAAAAGTTGTAAGTAGGAATTGCTATAGAAATAATGTAAGTTGAAAATTTTAAGTTATATTATGAATAATTAGAAATTTTAAGTTATTTTATTCTTTCATCAATACATTACATTGAATTATTTATTGCATTGTTCATTTAATTAAATTTAATCAACTTTATGTTAAGCTCCAACTTAAAATATTCATAATAAAATTAACTTACATTTCATTATATTATATTACAACATATTTTCCTATTTTAATAAATAAAATATATAAATAAGTGGTGTATTTGATAGAATTTTAAAATACAGTTAATCTATTATTATTATATAATTTTAAAAAATAAAAAAAATCAATTTAATATATTGAACTAGTGATTTAAGAAATTAACTTTAAAAAATCGATGATCTTAGATTCAATTCTTATAAGTCACTATAGATTGGACTCCAACATTTCTTACTTAAACGAGTTATTCAAATCAACTTGTTATCATAAACAAGGGGCATGAGAGTCTTTTCTTTGAAGTTTAAAAGCTGACTTTGCGAGTGTGTCATGGCTGAGGCCGGAACACTTCATCTACGTGCCGGATTTTTGTGTTACAATTTTGTTACAGTTTGATTAGTTAGAGATGATAGAAAGTAAAATCCCACACATACCAGAAACAAATATGGAACATGATATATACAAAACTAATCAGAAAGGGTATTCCTTTATTATCCTAATTCTAAATCAATTAATCTCCATTCCCCCACCCCCCCTCCTCAAGAAAAGCGTAGGATTGGTCACAACGGAATGTAAGAACTCAAAATGAAGACGAGGTAACCCCTTTGAAAAATGTCAGCAAGCTACAAGTCTGTAGAAACATGGCAATCTTGAGCTTTCCAAAAGACACCACCTCACGTACAAAATGATAATCAATATCAATGTGCTTGGCTCTCTTGTGCGAAATAGGATTCAGATCCTTAAATAGAGCACTATTATTATCACAAAGAAAAACAGGAGGCATACGAGTTAGTACGCGTAAATCCCAAAGAAGATTCATCAACCAAACTAATTCTGCAGCAGTGTTGGCCATAGCACATTATTATGATTCCGATCTAGAATGTGAGACTGTAGGTTGCTTCTTAGCAATCCAAGACACCAGGTTGCCACCAATAAAAATTTTATAACCGTATGTAGACTTACGAGTCGTAATATAATGAGCCCAATCAGCATCATCTTAACCCAGAATAGTAAAGCAGATGAATTTGCGCGAAGCTGAAGTCCACAGTGAAGAGTACCATGCACGTAGCACAAAATTTAAGTAACAACTTGGAAATGTTCATCAATAGGAGCCTTAATGAACTGGTTGAGTGTATTCACAACATAAGACAAGTCGGGATGTGTAATATACAAATACTGAAGAGCACCAACCAGAGATCGATAAAGTCTGGGATTTCCAAGTGGCTTTCCACAAGAGCTAACAAATGGAATGGCAATAGGCGCAAAATCCTGCATCCTAGCGTGCAATAAAATGTCCTTGGAAAATCTAGCTTGACCAAGGAATAAGCCTTTGTAAGTACGAACAACCTCCAAGTCTGCTGAGTGCGAAGAGCCTCTTTCGATACATCTTTATTTGTGTTTTCTCATGGTTCCTCTCTCTTTTATTTTTTGGTTTTGTTGATGACATTATTCTCACTGAGAATAATACTCTTCTGATTTGCCAGTTTATTGATTGATTTAATTAGTAATTCAAGATTATTGATCTTGGCACTCTACAGTAGTAGGAGGAACCTCCTTGGCGTATTGGCATGAGAAGGACGAGGAACCAAATCCTAAATCTGCTGAGTGCGAAGAGCCTCCATTTTGGAATCCATGGGAGCAATCCATTCATAATCCTTAACAGTCGAGCAATGACTCTATGGCTCAGTCTTAGCAAATAAAGCACTCAATAAATGAGAAATATCATAGTTGGGAAAATCTTCGTACATGCGGGAGCCATTAAGTGAGCAAGTGGCCATTAAATGTCTAGAAGAGGGATTGGGGGTCGGAGTTGACATTAAAACCAAGACCGGCATCAAGGATGTCGTGGTTGCTGCACTGGCAAGGTAGGTGGCAGACGCTACTCAGGAGACGGAACATTCGAAGCCACAACAGGAGACGTCTGCGATGCTAGCAGCACTGGTGGTGCGTGAGGCTGTGGGTTGGGCTGCATGTGGTTAAAATAAATAGGATTCAAGCAAAAATGGAGCTCCCAATATAGACTGTAAATTAGAATAATCTAAAACAATGGCCAATTAGGGAGACGTAGGCCGTAAAATTGCCTCAGAAGTCGCACAAAAAATACATCTGGTAGGGAATAAAAGGTCATCAAACCGAGCATGATGGGTGGTGTACTCCTTCTTTTTAAAAGGATCAAGGCAACGATAACCCTTGTAATGAAAACTGCATTCAAAGAAAATACACAACAAACTCCTAGGTGCCAATTTATGAGGAGCATAATGGCACAAATACGAAAAAAATCGACAACTAAAATGATGAAAGTTGGAGCAATCAAATCTAATGCCAAAAATAACAGAAAGAGGAGACTGACCAGATAAATAGGTAAAGGCAGGGGGTTGATAATGTAGGCAGCCGCAGTAAATGCAACGCACCTAAAAGAATGAGAGCCCCATTTTTGTGATGTGACGATGTTTCCGCTCAGCTCGACCATTTTTCTCTGTTTAGCAGGGATATGAAAACTAGTGATAAATTCCCTTTGTAGAAAAATGAGATCACATGCAAAAGTTTACAAACTCTATCCCGCCATCACTCTGAAAAACATTGATAGAAGTAGAAAACCGGTTCTCAACCACACTAGCGTAACGGAGCAATTAAAGGTGGTTATATAGGACAATAGAAGGCACTTTTAATATGCCTTCTCTGGCTCTGCCTTCCATTGTCCAAAAATAGAAGGCGGTTACAAAAACCGCCTTTAAATCCCCAATGAAGGCTATTAAAAACCTCCTTTGAAAAGACAATAAAACTGCCTTCAATTATTTCCGAGTTCGGAAACTTGAAGCATCCCACGTGCCAAATTTTCCATTTTCAGACTCGAAAATGAAGAGTTTCTGTTCTCAAAAATGGCACATCTACTCTTGACTAATACCTTATTTGTTTCCGAGCTTTTGTCTACTTCCCGTTCACATTCTGTAACAATTTTTCCCAAATGAGAATTATTTCCGATCTCGGAATTATGTCGTACATTACGTTTCCGATCTCGGAACTAGTTATTATCACTATGTGTTTTATAATCAAAAGTTTCCGAGCTCGGAAACATGTAATGTTCTTTTAGTCAATAGATAATTCCATTTTATTTCTCTGGCGCCAAAAAAAAGTTCCAAACCACAACAACAAATGCAGAACAATACATGATAGTATCTTTTATGTTCACAAAAATCTATAGATAATGCTAACCAAGCAATAATCTATAGATAGGAATAGGAAGCACTAGGAATCTATTCCAACAGTCTTAAGCTACGCTATTTTTCTTAATTTGTTGCTTTACCAATATCCGGATTTCCTAGAGATGCTGACCGATTGAGTATGATATGGAGGGCCAAATTATTCCGAACAATGTTGATATCATCTTGGGAGTAGGTCTTTGATTACTTCAAGAAAATCTGTCAATAACTACTTATTAGAAAATACAAGAAAGCTTAGTTACATTGCTTGCTAGAAATCATTGTACATGTACCTTGTCAATTTCAAGTGAGTCATCTTTGACCTCTTGAATGCACTCAACCGCGTATAACATGACGTAATATCCGCTCTCCCAATTTTGTGCCTGCTCCTTGTACTGATTAAAATTAACATGAAATTTGTAATTAAATTATAATATCCATTATGTATTGTTAATAGAAAAAACAATGTTCATAGTCCACCTTGATTTTGAACACCTCCAAATTACATTTATCTGGGTCGCTATTGTTCTTCAACGCCAATTCCAAAAAAATTACAAATGCGTTCGACGGTTGGAAGTGCAGGGGATCCATCTAATACACGCGGTTGTCGGCGGGGACAACAAAAATCAGCCTCTAATGGTCCCTGTATAAGAAAATGTTATTAATTAAAGAAATTAGTGTTTTATTGCCGGTAATGTAATCCAAAAAACTTACTATAACCTTTCAATGTATAGCGCAATGAAAAGCTTCTTATCCGTTTGCCATAGGCACTTAGGAATGTAGTCAATCCTCTCCGTTTTAGTACAACTAATTTCTTGAATCGACACGGGTACATGTACCCAATCCATCATTTCGTTTGATTATGGGTGAAATACATGTACCTACAAAATGTCATTTGTTTTATGGTGCATTGAAGTAAATGTAATAGTGAATTTAACTAAAAAATATAGAAATAACTCACAAGGTGAAGATGGACATGATCGTTTGATTGACTTTCTCAGATCTCCATATATCTTCAAAATCACTCCAAAACGCCGTGATCTCCCGTATGCATCCGAACAAACGGTTATTTCCCAAGAATGAGCATGTTGAGCCTCGATCATGTGGTTGTAGCCAATTGTATAAGACACACACGAAGTATGGTGAGTCTCGAAGGACTTGTGCTCTTGTAATTGGAGGTCTAACCTTCATTGGTATTGTCGGACCCGATTTAGGTGTTAATTTGACGGGTCTTGGTATTTTTTCACCGTAGGTAATGCAGTCCTTATTTCCTTCATGTGTTGATCCGTTACAAGATTGTCATAAATAAATCTGCATGGCAAAAGTAGAAACATTCCCCATGAGGGACCAACCTTCTTGTACTATTTGTTTGCGATTGGAAAAGTGGCGGCCATCACCAACAGATCCTCCGATTAAACCCTATAAATACCCTCAGCAATAGGCACAAAGTGATGGTGTTTCATGATCTGATGCAGAACTCCATTGGCCACGTGTATGGTTGACCACCTATGCCTTGGTCAATATATAGCTCACATGGGAGTGGTTTCTATATATATTCCCACCCAAGTATATGTTAAAGTACAAATTTATTATATTTCTAGTATCACAAGGGGAATAAATTCAAATATATACCTTATTATAGGTAGATTTTAAGGCATTCTGGACATTTTCAGGTTTGAACAATTGTCTCTCAATTCTTGCAACCATCTTCTTTTGAATGATAGCCTCTCAAATCACCTTAATCTCCCAGGGGGAATGACGAGATCCCCTAGAGGGTGGGGTCTAATTGGGAGTCAAATCATCTAAGTTTACCAGAAGAACAAGGTCGGTGTGTTGGATCAACCTACGAATGATGATGTCTTGTTGCTCAATTAGTTTGTCTTGAAGGATAATTTTCTTTTGTAGGATGTGAACTTTAGAGGGTTCAACACCATTGTAGGACTTCACAATGTCGAACGCCTCTTATGTGGCCATGAATGATCGCACACCCCTAGCACACCTCATGTTGCCGAGTTTCTCGGTTGCTTCACCAAGGATATAATGTTTATCACTCAGAATGAATTTCCCTTGTAATTGATAACTCTTCACTTTTTCCTACATAGAGTAGAAGGTAAGTTAAAATACACAATTAATAATAACACTTATAACATATAAATCTATTGTGCAAAATATTTCCTTGCAATTTTTTCCACAATCATTTTTTCTTCATCTTTCACATAAGCTTTGTACTTGTTTTGTCGCCCTTTGAGGAATATATCGTGCCTTTTCATCCAAATTGATTGGTTGCTCCTTGCCTCATCTCCTGTCATCCCACCCTTTATTGCATTTTGAACATCTTGTTCAAAACGTTGTTTCACTAGGTTGATTGCTGCTAAAGCATAACCCCCACAGCTCAATCAATGAGTAACTTTATTCTTTGCAACAATTTTTCATTTTTCTTCCCTCGTAACTTAAGTTAGAAAGTTAGACTTATGATATCACCGTAGACATGATAATATAAACTTTTCAATATTAAGAAAATGTTATTACTTCAGTTTTCGTTTGGAATGCCAAGGTTTCCGCCTTCAATTGTTGATTGTTAAAGATCCTCCTATTGCGCTCCATCCAGATATTGTATAAGCCCATACATTCTAGCATCAGCTTTTTTTGTTTTTCTTATTTGAGCCATCTGCATCAGTCTTCTCTTCATCTGTCTAAGGTTGCTGCTGCTTCTTGCAATTTGTAAAAATCCAAACATTTCCTTTGTGTAATTACAGTGCACGAACAAGTGGGTTGTTGTTTCTTGTTCCAACCCGCATAAGCAACAATTTGGCTGATCCTTCAAGATTCCAAACTCTTGCAGTCTATCCACCATAGCCAATTTACCATTGATCAACAACCAAAGAAAAAATGGTGCTTAGGATGAATTTTCTTGTGCCAAAAAAGGTTTGCCTTTGCACTTGAATCTTCTCCTCCGTTCTGTTTGTCGTAGATCTTCATAGTTTCTAGCTTGCCCTTTATGTTCACACAACTCTCCGGCTCGTTATATATATCATCTCTCAGTTTCAGCAATACCTTCCAATTTTGCATTCTGTTAACTGCTTCCCTTTTAGGTAATAGGCTTGCACCCATCTGATCCCCAAAACATCATTTTTCTTGTTCAAATCCCACAAGTGTTGACATAAGGCAGCCAAATTCCAGGTGGAAGGGTCTCAGATTCCCATGCCTCCTTTTCTTTTCCCTTTACTCAGTGAATGCCAAGCTGCTGCAGTAAAGCCTTTTTGACCTTCATCCCTGCCCCATAAATAGCATGTGCAAATTTTTACGATTCTGCTATGAACTCCCTCTGGCAGTTTCATTATGCTGCTCCAGTAACATGTAATGCTTAACAGAACTGAATTAACGAGTTGTAGTTTCCCTGCGTGTGATAATGTCTTCGAGTTCCAGGCCTTGATTCTGCTTCTCACCTTTTCAATCATACATTCACAATCTCCTTTATCCCATCTAACAGTTGACAGTGGCAAGCCTATATATTTCATAGACAGATCACTTTTGATCACGTGTAAGATATCAGCTAGCATCACCTGCTCCTACTTGTCCATCTCTGACAAATAAATCTTTGATTTTGCCTCGTTTATCCCCAGTCCGACTACTCTCTGAAACTTTTCCAGATCTTTTCTCACACATTAAATTGTCTTCTTGTTTGCTGCACAGAATACCAGCATGTCATCTGTAAAAAGGAGAGAATGTAAACCTACTTTGCCACATCTTTGGTGATACTCAGCTTCTTTTTTTTCCAAAGCTTATTTTCAGAATCCTGGTGAAATACTCCTTGCAAACTACAAATAATAGAGGTGACATGGGATCCCCCTGTTTAACTTCCTTTCCTGCTCTGAATGATGCAGAATGTTTACCATTTATAGATAGACAGATAGAAGATCCAGTAATGCATTTCTTGATCCATTCTATCATTAAGCTGGGAAACTTCAACTCTTTCAGCCAATTCCATAGGAAACTCCAGCTTATATTATCAAAGGCTTTACTAATATCTAATTGCAACACACGGCTAGGTCTCATACTGTCATTCTTGTACCTATGCACCAGTTTTTGTGCTAGAAGTAGGTTAGGTGCTATATGCCTTCCCTTAATAAATGCACTTTGATTTACACTTATAATATATGGCAATATTTAACTTAACCTAGAGCATATAATCTTTGTAATCAGTTTATATATAACAGAGCAGCATGCAATGGGCCTGAATTCTGAAGCTACCTGTGGCTGGGGTACCTTTGGCAGAAGTGTAATTACTGCATTGCTCATAATTTCAGGGATGTCATCTCCAATGAAGAAACCATTTATAGCCTTTGTCAGATCCTCACCTGTAATTTTCCATGTCTCTATGAAAAACTGGCTCAGAAGCCATCTTTACCTGGAATTTTTGTTGAGCGGATTCCTCTAAGATCATTTAGGACTTCAGAGTCTGCAACTGGCTTTATCTGGTTAGCTTACTGCTGCACTTTCAATGTTTTTCCATACTTCACCATCCCTTCATCAAGCCTATCTGTTTCTACCTCATTCCCTAACTAGTTTGAGAAGTGAGCAACCAGTTCTTTTTCAATTTCTTCCTGTGCAGTGATCATATTATCCCCAACCCTCAAGGAAAAGATTTGGTTTTTATACTGCCTTGATTTCAGAGCTTCATAAAACAGTTTAGTGGGTCTATCTCCTTCATTCATCCACTGAATTTTTGCTTTCTGTTGAAGAAAGCTGTACTTAACTTCTTGCAATCTCTCCATTTCTTTTCTACTCTTTCTTTCCACCTCCTGGAGTTCCACATTTAGTGGATCTTCATTTAACCTTGTTTGAGTTTCAACCCATACCCCTTTGCATCTCTCCACTTTTTCTCCTATTGCCCCAAACTCTCTGTGATTCAACCTGGACAATGATTTTTTAAAATCTTGGCCACCTTTGACAGATTATTATTCTTTCTGCTTTTCCATATTTGAGAAACTGTCCCTTCAAAAACTTGTGAGAAAGCACATAGGTTAAAATGCCTGAAAGGTTTCCTAAGTCTTACAGTGTCTCCATCAAACTTCATGATCAGGGGTATATGATCTGATAAGGGATCCTCCTTCACTTCACAGTACACACCTTTCATTCTCTCTAGTCATTCCTTGTTGATTATCCCTCTGTCTATCTTGCTTACAATTCTGTCAGCTCCTGCCCTTCTATTGCTCCATGTGTACTGTGCACCTTTTGTTTTTATCTCCGTTGTTTCCAATTCTTCCATCATTTCCTGGAATTCTGCTGTTTTCCTTTCCTCTACTGGTATTCCTCCCAATCTGTCATCCAATTCCAATGGGGTGTTAAAGTCTCCCATTAACAACCATGGTCTGCCTCGTTTTCCAAACATCTTCAGGTACCTCCATAAAGTTTCTCTTTCTTGGGAAGTGTTGAAACCATAAATAACTGTACAGTAGCATTTCTGTTTAGTGGTTTGAATCATACAGTCCAAGTCTATCCATTGGTCCCCCTTTTCCATCACTTTAACATCTACTGCTTCTTTTTTCCAGGCCATCCATATCCTTCCCCCTTCAGCTATGTCTCAATTTGTTACTAGCTTCCAGTCCAAGCCAATTTTCCCCCAAACTTCCTTTTGTTTTTCATTTTTGATTTTTGTTTCCAGTAGCCCCATCGGACCTATTCCATTCTGTAAACAGAACTTCCCCACTAGTCCATGTTTGCTACCTTTATTTAGACCCCTAACATTCCAACTAAGCCAATTGGGGATCATCCGGAGGATCTGATTTCTTCAAATGTTGTTTCCCATCCCTATTATGCTGATTTTCCCCAGCCTTCAGACCACTACTACCTGAGGTACCCCCAACCACATCATTGTTTCCATGTCATCCTGTTTTAGAGCTTTCTCCTCTTTCTGCAATTCTGACCATTTCTTTACTCTGCATCTCAGTGTCCTTGTGCTTTCCCACTTGATCATTTTGTGCACCTTCCTTCTGCTTTAGAGGGATGTATATTTTTTTAGTCTAATTTCCTCTTTTCTGATCATCTCCTTTCCTGCATTCAGATTCAGTATGCCCAAGCCCTCCACAACCTTTGCATTTAACAGGCTTCCACTTAAATACGATTTTCTGCTGCATAATTACTTTGTTCTCATTCAGACAGAGGACCTTATCAGGTACAGTATCCCCTATTTTGACTTCAATTTTAACCCTAGCATACGTCAATCTTTCTTTGTCTAACGTAGCTCTATCTATGCTTAAAGGTTTCCCTATTGGACTGATGATCTTGCTTATCAGTTTCGGTTGCCAATTTACTACTGCGAGTGGAGTTAATTGGACCCAAACATGAATAAAATTCAGAGAAATCCACATTAGCATATCAAGGTTTCATCACAATTGGTTTTCCATCAAAAAAGACATTACCTGAATCAATAATTTCATCTCTACACAGCTTAGATATGAATTTCACAAAGAATATTCCCTTATCTACCATCCATACATTGAGTTGTTTCTTCCCCCAGATTCTTGCAAAAAAAAAAAAACCTTCCATGACCTTAAACGGCGGATTACTCCGCAGCACTTTGCGAACTGCGGTTGATTCTCACTGTTTCATGCTTTCTTATACCTCCTGATTTGTGATTTCTCCCATCTCCATTCCTTCAACGACGATTGGTTTGTAATATTCCACCTCCTTCAGGTCGTCTGTGAACAGATTACTCCAGGTTTTCTCTTTTTCTCCATCCATTCTTTCACCCCAGGAAAGTTTTTCCCCCTCCATTTTCTCCATTGTTGACTCTGTGTTCTTCTCCTCGTTTGTTTGCAATTTGCTCTTGACTGGTGTTTCAAGAGTTGCAACTGTCGCTCTGTTTGTAACAGGTGTTAAGAAATCTTCCATGTCATCGTTTCTCTCAACCCTAGTTCTTGTTTCAATACTCGACTTCTCCCCTACTTCAATCCGCACTCTGCTATGTGTTTTCTTTGCCAATTTCCGAGCCCCCGATCTGCCCATTGCAGCGTTAATCGCTGGATCAAGGTTTTCGAGACACAGGAAAGTACATCGTCAGTGTGGTAAAATTGCCCCTATGTTTATGTGTAGTTTTAGTATTAAATGTATTTTTGTATTTTGTAGCTTTTTTAAAAGTTATATGGGTTGATATTTTTTGTTTATATTCTCTCTCATGTTGATTTTTTCCCATTTTCTAGGAGAGTTTTAGGTGATATGAGTTGATGTTTGTAGTTTTGGGTGATATAGGTTGATTTTTTTGTAGGTTTTGTTTTCCTTATGTTGATGTTTTTTATTTTCTGGGTGAAGTTTAGGTAATAAGAATTGATGTTTTTAGTTTTTGGCTGATATTTGTAGTTTTTTTAAAAAGAAATTGATGATTGAAACTTTGTTGATATTTTTGTGATTTTTATGATTTTAAATTGATGTTTTGTTAGTTGTAGTCGATGTTTTTCAATTTTTTTTATCTATTTTTATTTATTTTTTAAAAAAATTGCTGTTTTATTTTACATTTTTTGCTCCAATTTTTTAGTTGATGTTTTATGATTTTTCGTTGATGTTATGCTATTTTTTTATGTTTATAATTTTCAGTTCGATGATCATATTAAATATTTGCATTTTAAAAATATTTTAATTTTTTTTCCATTTTTTCAAATTTTTTTGCAGGTTGCAGATGACGGGAAATTGATGGGAAAAAAGTTGGATAGAAAAGCTCCTGAAAAAATATTAGCGATTGGTTAATGTAAAATTGTTAGAGATAGATCCTATAAAATTATTAGAGATAGGCCCCTGAAGGTAGAATATAGTTAGAATTGCATAAAAATATCTGCCTAATGTTAAGTCTGCCTCGGAGGAGACCATCTCAAAATATTAATAACAAAATAGTATAACAAAATTTGTTAAATTTATTAGAACTCGTTGTATTAACAAAATATTATTTCAAATATTCTTTTGAGAACCATCTAAATTCATTAATCTTTGTACGTGACAAAAATAAATTTCAGATCAAAAGTTAAAACTAGAGTAAAACCTACTTATCTTCAGTAGGCCAATTATGTAGTTTAAAAAATTGTCTATTAAATATTATTTCACTAAAAATGGTAAATTTAAACAGTAAATTTAAACAAAAACGTTAAATCTAAACATAGATACTATCAATTTCCAAGTGAAAATCAAACAAGCAATAAAAAAAAATAAAAAAAAAATTCTCCATTCTCCCTTCTCTCTCATCTTTCTTCTGAAAACTGTACATCGTCCCCCCTACTTCGCCGATAACGGCTAACCTCTACGCCGATAATGGCTAATTGTCCGACCCACCCCCTAGTCTCTTCGTCCCCGTGGCAGCTCCACCAGCTGGTGCGAGCCCACCCTTTTTGCCCAAACCCTAGTGACCAATTTCCAACCCAATTCACAAGCAGCAACAAGTAACCCGACCGGCAACCTACATCCATTGTTGCAATACAAGGGTGAAGCGGCGTGCCTCTTCCCCCTGGCAGAGATTGAGCAGATTGCAGAACCTTTCAAGCACGCCCTCATCGGTAAATTCTCCAAAGGAACACCCTCGCTGGACTTCATTCGTAAACATATGAGTTTGATGGGATTCAAAGCTGGGTTCCAAGTAACTGGAATGGACACGAGGCACGTAAGGCTTGCATTCAACCTCCCTGAGGATAGACAGAGATGCTGGAGTAAACCGGTATCACGTGGAACATAAGTCGGCTTGGCTCTATAGCTAAAAATAAATGGTACAATATATTCTATGAGCCAAAACCTATGTACTGTTTCTCATGTCTCAAACTTGGACATGGTGAAACAAGTTGTAGGAAGCGGAACTCCAGAAATGGTAATAATCAGGACAACTACAAACCTCCGGATATTCCAAGCTCTTCAGTGGCTCCAAAAAAAGCTATGGTAACTCCTCCCACCATTAAGGAGGTTTCAACAATGCCACTTTGACCCAAGTTTTCCTAAGGCCACTCAGAAAATTCCTTCTCCTAGCCACACTTCTGAAAAATCTCCAGCCAAGAGACTCTCATATGGCCAGAGAACAAGAAATCACTGCAGAAGAAAGGAAATATCTCATGACAAATTACAGACTGGTTCTTCAGGTCTCTCTGTGACTCAGAAGGATACACATACGCTGATCCTAAATGACGGGTTCAAAGATGCAATGCCCTCAGTTTCTCCAATCTGCAGTCCAAGTCCTCAAACTGTTTACATTACGGGGGAGGAAGCTGACTTCACTGCAAACATACAGGACTCCTCCAACCCTATTTATTTTAAAGATGACCTTCATGTCTCTACCTATGAGGATCATAAAATTTCAACTCCTGCTCATTTAGCAATTGTGCCGTATGAAGATCCAATACTGATTAACAACTCTTTGGCACTTCTACAGGACCTGAATGAAAACACCAACCACATCTCCCTGGACTCTAATCTCAGCCAGGAGAATTCAAAAACTTTGGTTTACATAGATTCTCTAGAGGCTTTCATATATTCATCTCACTCTGAAGAAGGCTCCACAGACTGTCCAGGTTCTCCTAATCCATGCTCCAACTCTGATGCCAACATACTAGTTTCCATTTCTGTTAATAATCCTAACAATGCTAAAAGCAAAAAACTAAAGAACTACTTTACATGTCTTAATAGGATATTAAGATCATCTAATAAGAACAAATCATTTAAAATTTTAATGATAGAACATATCAATATTGCTAATTTCTTAATTTGGAATAGTCGAGGATATGATAAATCAATCAATAGGTTAAAATCACTGGTCAAAAGACATAAAATCTCCCTCCTTTGCCTGATAGAACCCATGCATCAGGATAAAGACATTACTGGCCTTAAAATGAAATTAGGCTACAGGAATCACTTTACTGCGGATAATCAGAGAATCTGGGTACTTTGGGATAACTCAATATCTGTGTCTCTACACTCCCAAACTAACTAATTTCTAGCTATGGAATTGGTTGATTCAACATCCAATTCCCCCTGGATAGGTATTTTCATTTATGCTAAGACTACCAGGAGCTTACAAAATAAGTCTAGTCAGATTTAAATGATTTGAATACATTATGTCCTTCTACCCCCATTATGCTTATTGGCGATTTCAACACCATAACCTCTGTGGATGAGCATAAAGGTAATAACATACCTAACAGAGGAAGCATACCAGACTTCAACAACTGCATAGACAATCTTAGATTATTACACATTAAAACTGCAGGCACAAAGTTTACATGGACAAATAACAGGACAGCAGGGAGAGTTTTTAAGAGGCTATATAGATGTCTAGGTAATCAAGAATGGTTAAGTATATTTCCAAATTCCTCAATCCAGATATTGAATAGAGTTCTATCATGCCACTATCCTCTTTTACTAAGCATACAAACCTCGGAAAAAAGAAAGCCTAAGCCATTTAGATTTCAGTTAATGTGGATAAATAGAGAGCATGAACTAGCCTCAGTAATTAAATTAGAATGGAACAAACCAAGCCCCTTGAATGGCATGGAGGGTTTTAGATTTAAACTAAGAAGACTTAAAAAGAGACTAAAACAATGGAATAAAGACCCATTTGGTGATTTCACCAAAATATCTATAATGCTAAAAAATTCGTAGCAGATGCTGAAACAAACCTGAAAAATAACCTATCTGACCAAAACTTAATAATCCTAAATAAAGCTAAGGCTGATCTTCTCAGAGCTCATAAGGAAGAAGCAATGTTTAGGCATAAAAAATTCAAACAAAAATGGATTAAACTTGGTGACAGTAATACAAAATTCTTCCATATGGCTACTAAAGAACAAAAAATTCAAAAAAAAAACATGACAACTAAAATCCAGAAAAGGGATGGCTCTTGGATTTCAAATCAGAAACAAATTGAGGAAGAAGGAATCTCCTTTTTCCAGGAACTCCTCACTCAGGATCAGCATGATCAATCTGCTGAATATTGGTCTTCTTTTCTGAGCGTTATTCCCTCTCAGATCTCTGAACAACAGAACACTGATTTAATCAGAAATGCTTCTGTTGAAGAGATCAAAAGCATTGTCTTTGGCTCTAACCAAGACAGTGCTCCTGGCCCAGATGGTTTCCCAGCAAAGTTCTACACTTTTGCTTGGGAAATCATTAAAAATGATCTAATTGAGGTTGTTAATAAATTTCTTAATGGACGGATTATTCCACGATCTATATCTACCCATGGATCGCCTTAATATCAAAAAAACTAGTCCCTCAAAACCTGTGCGGATTACAGACCCATAAGTCTTTCCAATTTTTATTAACAAGGTTTTCTATAAACTCTTAATGAACAATTTACAACCCTTAATGAACTCTCTTATTTCTATTGAATAATCAACTTTTTTAAAAGATAGCGACATTTCTGACAATGTAATCCAAATGCAGCAAATGTACAGACTTTTAAATCAAATATGTAGGAACCAAAATCTCATTTTAAAGTTGGACATGCATAAGGACTTTGACAGGGTTTCTTGGGGCTTCCTGAATTCAATTCTCCCAAAATTCGGATTCTCTGGTCAGTTTTTCAAGTTAATCATGACAAACATCTGATCAGCCTCTTTTTCTGTCCTCTTCAATGGATCTCCCTATGGATTTTTAAAGCCACATGAGGCATTAAACAAGGAGACCCACAATCTCCTTTTTTATATAATGTTCTGTCTGAATCTTTCTTTAGAGCTTTAAAACTCTACTTTCAGGCAAGGCACATTGAGTACTTCCACACTGGGAGCCAGTCAGTAAATATTAAACACCTAATGTATGTTGATGACACTTTCATCTTCCTTGGAGCAGGAAAGACAAATCTTGAAGGAATTAAAAAATTCCTAGAAGCTTACCAGGTATAGTAAAAGTGAATATTACCTAAACATTAAGGCTTCAAAACTCTGTCATAGATTAGTTAGATCAATCCTAGGAATGAAAAAGGTTAAACAGATCTTCAAATATCCAGGGGTTCCCATATTTAGAGGAAAAAATAAAATGGCTAAATACAGTGATATTTCTGAATCAATAGATAAAAAACATAATAATTGGAAAAACATCTGGTTATCCCAGGTTGGAAAATTGATTCTTATAAAATCTGTCCTCATAACCATCCCTTTGCATATCTTTGCTACCTCCAGTCCACCTAAAGCCCTGATTAAACTCATAGAAAAGAAAGCAGCTAGATTCTTCTAGGGGGAATATGAGTTTGGAAAAAAAAAGTATTTGGAAAGCATGGCATAAATCATGCTTCCCACAGGCTGAAAAAGGTTTGGAGTCTAGGAATATTAACACCTTCATTACAACCTTCTCTTGCAATTTGTGGTGGAAATTGCAATTAAATGATAAGTCATGGACTAAATTCTTATGGTCACTTCCAAGCTCAACACAGAGATGCCCTCCGTGGTCTAGAATATGTAAGGTAATTGAGTTTTGCAATGCAAACTCAAAAATTCTACCTGCTAAAGTAATTGCAGTTTCTGAAACGGTAATTGGCTAGGTTAAGGTGCTGTTTCTTATGTTTGGCCACATTATGATCTTCATTTCCCTGATATTACTTTGTCTGAATTCGTGGCCAACAAAGGACACTACTTATCCATCATGGAGCCAACCTTGGCTACGAATCTCCTTCATCAATTGCAGGTTTTTCAGCTAAGTGGAAACCATGCGGATAGGCTAGTTTGGATTCGATCCTCCAATGGGGAATTCACAGTTAAAAGTGCATATGAAACACTCAGATGCAAAGATAATAAAAAATCCGCACTAATGAAAATATGGAGGTCCAACATTCCAGGTAATCTGTTTGTATTCATGTGGAAGTGATGAAGAATTTTTTACCTTTTGATAATGTGTTGACTATGATAGGTATTAATACAGTGTCTAAATGTTGCTTCTGCAACCAATTAGACTCCCTAGATCACTTTTTAAATTCATGTCCATTTGCTGGTGTTGTGTGGTTAAAGATACAAAATCATATGCATATTCAAGAATGTGTTTACCCATCGGTGTGGGACAAAATCTATTCTTATCTTCACTTTCACTCGCCGTATGAATCCCAATTACATGTGGTTAAAATACTTGGTCTAGTTACTTTCTGGCATCGTTGGAAGGAAAACAATAATTTCCTATATGATAATAAGCCACAACATCCAGAAACGGTAACCCGCTGCATAAAGAGATGTGTTCACCCTATCCAACCGAGCTCTGGTTTTGTTAAATACTAGGTGGACATAGGACTGATGCCTTATCTGGGAAAGATTTTTTTTAAAAAACCACAGATTTCAATCTGGACTCTCCCACAATAAGGTTTTAAAGCTAACGTTGATGCATCTTTCCGGATTACGGCCAGTAAACATTGCATCATTTTTAGGGATTTTAGAGGTAATGCTATAAATGTTTTTTACTCATGTTCCTCTGCTAAGTCTGCACTTGATGGTGAACTCACAAGTATCCAACTGGTTCTGGAATGTATTAACTCATCTAACTGGTCCCAGGTAGTCTTGGAGACTGACTGTCTAAATGCTGTCCAATCTATTCAGAATACGGAGAAAGCGCCATTCGACCTCTATTCTAAGTGTGTCATGATTAGGGATTGTATGAATTCAACTAAACTAGCATTTGTGCATAAGATTCCTTTCCTGATAGTGTGTCCTCTTCTATCAGCTTTTGGTCTGCATCTAAACATGTCTAGGAACTACTACCATGTCTTCCTTTTTTCAGTATTTCCCTGGGAATTTATTTCTGCTGGTTTTTCTGGTTATAATTGCAGGTGCCAAACTAGGACCACCGGAGCAGTAGCTAACATTGGAGATCAAGCTCGGTGAAAAAAGGCTCGATTATGTTCTAGCTAAGGACCAGCTGAGATGGTAGGAAAAAGGCTCTGTGCAAATGGATCTCAAGTCCTCCCTATGCTCAACATGTCTATGTGCTCAAATCTAAACGCCAAGGAGTCTCTTTATTTTGAAGGGTAAATCATGTAGCCTTGTCACTTCTTTGTCCGACCACCTACAAATCAACACAGGGGATGGAGGTTTGTACGTGTGGAAACACAAAGAAGGGACTGATTTCCAATACAGTTGGCATAAGAATTTCCAAGTTTTGAGGGTAACCATAGTTGTCTGATTGTAATATATGTAACAAATCACTACTGGTCCTCTTTTATTTTGGCTTGGGGAGCCTAATGATAAACCCCATAATTATTATTTTTTAAATAGTCACACTAATCCAAATAATGATAAATATTCACTATAATTCTCATAGCAATTCTTAATTGAATTAAACAATGAATAGAAGAAAAAAATGGGCACCTTTGCTATCGAAAGCTCATGATTTGAGAACTAAGTATGTTTTGACCAAAAATTGGTACATATATTATTTATGTTTTCCAAAAAGCTTTGGGATAAATCAGTCAAAATCGACTGTACGCTTTTGGCGGGATGCTTTTAAAAAGGGCAAATGATTTTCGTAGCTATTAAACTATTTCGATCGATTCACTTTGGCCACTAAGTTGTTTTCTACCACTTCTGGTGATCAAACTTACAAAATAAAAGAGATAAATCCATTACGCAAAGTTAAATTGTCAAAACTCTTGAGTCTCATCATGTGTTTTAGTAGATGATATTTAAGCACCAGATTTGATACTCTTCATTTTGATGGTATTTTTTAAATTTATTGTTGTTGATTGTTTTACATATTTCTATTATATGTTATCTTTATGTATTTCAAGTTGGTGTTTACATGGATTCCATTGAGTTTTAAGTGTTAATTAGTTAGTTCTGTCTTAAAATAAACGGTGTTGAAGTTTTTCATTTTCAAAATAAATATTATGCTGCATTTTAGGTTTTCATGTTGATGTTTATATATTTTAAGTTCAGTTTTACTGGATTCTATTGAGTTTGATTCATGGTTCTAATCTATTAGCATCACAAATAGATAGGTATAAAATCATCCAACTCAACTATATAAACATCACATAGCTATCAGATAGTTACCTTATTGGAAGATTGCAAAAATTACCAAAACATGTAGAAATTACGTAATTGGAAAAACAAAACCACCAAAATGAACATTTATCAACAAAGTAACCAACATTAGTAATATCCGCTGTAAATCCAAATTTTGTTAAAATTCCAAATTTTGTTTAAAATTCCAAATTTTGTTTAAAATCCAAAGGACAATGACTAAGCACGGCTAAATTCGAGAAAATGTAGGCAAACAAAAGTTGTACTACTTGGCGGAAATGTTAAGAAAATCTTTTATATTTTGGATTTAAAAATAGCTTCAAAATCCATGGAACAATAGAATGTTGGAGTTATTCTGTTGGAATAGTTCAATCAATGTGCATTTTCCATAATATAGTTTGAGAATTAATTACGGAGATAATTAATTAAGTTATTTTGAGTGATCAGAATGTTTAGTTGGAAACCGCTTTCGATCAGGTAGCATCAATTATATTGGGCTTGCAGCTTATTATGACTGAACCTATAGGGTCACACACAAGACATGGAATTGGATAAAAGAAATTATTGTTGGGCTAGGAGCCCAGATAGCATTTATATGAGAATTGAGTTTAGAACTCATTAAATCTAATAGGGTTTTGCCTAGATTGACTTGTATTAGGGTTTCTTGAATTAATGACCATTTTGTATAAATAGATATTTTTACAAAAATGTTCAGTATCAGATTATTAGAACCCTGGTTGTTCCAAACGGCAAACGGCAAAAACTAGAAATCAATCCAATCATTCTCAGAAAACAAATCTCAACGTAAAGAGAAAAGAAGAAAGATTGAGTCTTTGCTTGATGATCAACGTTCTAAGCTGACGGTGGTGTAGGCGATCCAATCATACTGTATGGATACATATAGAGGAATCACATCTGAGATTGTCGTCTTAGTGGTTGATCGAATCCGACGGTAAATCATGCTTCAAAGATAATGTGAACTCTTAGATAGAATCGAATTAAATACATGCATGAAATCCGAAATTAGATAATTGATTTTCTGTTAAATTAGATTTAATCAATTCCCAACAATATTCTCCAAGCTTATCCCACAAAAAATAATCACTACAGACTTGTTATTTGCCGGTTCCAATGCAATCATCTTTGCGGTCTTCTTCATTAACAACGACACTTTTTTTTTGAAATATATTTAGTAAATGTACTGTGATATTTTCTGTTAAAATATAAAAGACTTTATTAATGGTGCATTGATGTCACATCAATGACACATCTCATTAATGACGAGGGTTACAATAAATAGTGCTATAACAAACCAAAGTCTAAAGGGAATATGATTCTAAAACTATAAGAAAATTACCATCTATAACTAATTTTATAAGAAAACTAATTCTACAGGGTAACTACCATCTATAACTTTAACCTACCTTACAAGGGAAAAAATTTCTTATTTCCTTTTCATTTATGATTACAACACTTAAGGATTCAAGCTATGGAAATTTTATAATGTATCCCAAAGGGAAAGACGTGCTGATATGAATTTCCTTGCAAAAATTCTGGATTGCGGAATATTGGATCTTTAATTCAAATGGAAATCTCGCCCAACCACTTGAATTGCACGAATTGCAGCGTCTAG
>JAULKM010020568.1:0-14237 GCA_032355605.1 Rubia tinctorum
TTTGTTGCAATATTAAAGTTTTATTATGCAACATGTAGTAGTTATAAATTTTATAACCCGGTTCATACAACCCAAAATTTTTATTTTTATTTATTTTAATTTACACTTTAAACCTTGGTCTTTCCGTAACTTATGGAAAAATCGTCTTTCAAGAGACAGACTCCAAAAGTAAGGGGGAAGTACAGTTATATAACGGATCCATCACTAATTGCGCTAAGATCGCAATTTGATTGAGAAAATAAAATAGGGACATGAGAAAATAAGTCAACCTAAGCATCACTGTGTCTCCGATTGGCTGATATGTGATTATAGTAAATCTATCTTATTTTGAAAGTAGGGTAGATCAACTTTTACTTTTTCCAAAAAAAAGGGTTATGTTTTCAAAATAAACTATTTTTAACACTTTACTAAACACTAAAAAATAATTTTCTTATAACCAAAACAACTTATAAGATCTACCAAATGGAGCCACTATCACTCCACATATTTACTTGTCCCATTTCCCTCCAAATATATGCAGTTGTTGAAAGATAAATTTCACATCGATTTCTCACAAGGAGAGTACCCTCAATGGTATAGAAGCAGTGTCAACCAAAGCCTTACACTCCACCTTTGTTGAATATCTTGCAATAGACAACGAGAACCAAGCAGCTAGAGGTACAATTACCGAGCAACTTCCGGTGACCATAATATCATCAACGTACACCTGTAAATACTATAGTGTAACAATCCCCTTATGATAGATAGGATGAAAATAGGGATATGGATTGTTTTAGAATCAAGTTCTACACATGAACCAAGGAGACAAATTAGAACTTTTTCTCCACAAAACGATCCATATCCCTATTTGGCATGAGTAGATTCATGAAAACAAAGTTTATGACGTTTACTTATTTGGCATGAGTGACAAGCTAATTATTGAAAACTAGATAAACATAAACAAAGTATTTACTTAATGCACTTAAAAATAAGAGGCGACAGGTGACCGATCGTGTGGTGTCATAATGCTGAAGAAGCTAAGCGAAGATTATGGATTGATGAAGGCGAGGAGGGCCAGAGATAAATGCTATTGACACAAGGGCCTTTGAGGATTATTTGGCATGTCTGAAAGTTCTTGACATAAAAGCAAGAAGGTGAGAAAGTTACAAAAGATTTGGTTTGTTTGCAAAGCAAAGAAATAGATACTCACTTTGTCCCAACTAATTCTGCACACTTTTCTTTTTGGCATGTCCCATGAAATTCTGCACACTTTCCATTTAAAGAAAATTTTAACATATTAAAAGACAAACTTACCCTTCCACAATTAAAATTTTGCAAACAACCATACACCAACAACCTAACTACCCCTCTTCTTCATCTTTCTCCCCCACACACCAAAAACCCTCGCCGCACCTATCCAGCTACTCACTTTCTTCCGTCATCTTTCTCCCCCCACCACCAAAAGCCCTCACCGTCCCTTTTTCTATCTCTAAATTCCGTCTTCTTTCTTTCTGTAATTCACAATAAAAAACCCTACATTCCCTCCGACTCGAAAACACTGCCTTCATCACCTCTGACCCAAAGATGAACACCGCCACCTTTGGCTTCTTCATCCCCGCCCCTATTGTGAGCGTTTTCCCAGGATGGTGAAGTTGGCCGAGGAGGAAGACGGTGATGGAGGTTAACGATGGGTTGTTGAGGTGATTGTTGGTGGAGCCAGAGAAACTCGAGGGGGCGGGCGTGACGGATGGGGGTTTGAAGGAGAATGAGAAATTGGAGGATTTTGGGAGGAGGATTTGAAGGAGAAATTGAAGGATTTTGGGATTTTCTCGTTCTTGTTCTTCTTTTTTCTTCTATTTTGTAAAAGTTTGTTGTTGGTGCTAATTGGTATAGTGGTTTGTAGTGATTTGTTGTTGTGAAGAAGACAAAGATGGACGAAGATCTGTTGTCGTGAAGAAGACGAAGAGGACGGGGGAGGTTTGGAAGGGTAGAAGATAGGGACATTTTAGTCATTTTACACTGTTAAAATTTAAAGCAAGTTTTTCTCCCCTGCAGAATCCCCTGGGTCAGAGGGAGTATGATATTTTGTTTCATGGATGGTAAACACAATACATTAGAGAAATAAAAATCGTTGAGCTTAAGTGTTCCAGAGGGAGAGATGTGTAAACCTGAAGCGTTACTCACCCCATACGGATGGTAAAGATCCAGGTTGTCGAGAATAAGATTGTTGAAGTAAGTAGCCAAGGTGGAGTTGGTTGATGGATTGGAGGGTTGGAGGGAATGAAGAAAGAGAATGAATGATAAGATTATTATATACGAATACTGATAATGCATGTGCCTGGCTGCCTAGTCGCAAGGAAAGGAATTAAAATGGTCTTTAGGCCCAGAGGAACGATGAAGACAAAGAAGGCAGTTTGGTGAGACTGATGGGACAACTTCAGTCCCATTAGCCGCCAAACGCTATATAACGAGGGGAATAATCAGAAAGAGAAGGAAAGATCGACTATCAGATCACTATTCACCTTGAGACGCTTCTACATGGAAATAATGGCTAACCGGAGCGTCGAAGCAGGCACGACCCTGCGCCTGCCTGCTTGACCTCAGTTTGTCTGTCTTGTAGGTCCAGGTGCATATTGGACTAATGTGGATCACTCGCAAGCATACAAAAAAATTCTGGCATTAACATTGGCGCCGTCTGTGGGGAGCGCATCAACTTGTAGCATACACGTAGCCTGGAGAAAATGGAGGCATGAATGCTGGGAAACCTATATAACTAGGTTACAATGGAAGACGTGACGAACGAGGAAGAGTCTACCCCGATGCTGACACCATGGGAGAGAGACATCAACTCGCAGGTCCTCCAAACAATAGTGGCATCCCAGAAGGAGATGATGAGGAGGTTGAAAGAAATGGAGGACAGGAAAAATGGAAAAGGTGAAGTGAAGA
The DNA here is from genome assembly GCA_032355605.1 of Rubia tinctorum. Lineage (NCBI taxonomy): Eukaryota > Viridiplantae > Streptophyta > Magnoliopsida > Gentianales > Rubiaceae > Rubia > Rubia tinctorum. The sequence goes on from JAULKM010020568.1 coordinate 2,926, forward strand.
GGACACGATCTGCACTCAACAGAGCTCTTCCCAGAGCAGGAGGGTGACAGTGAAGCACCAAGTCAGTGAGATAGGGGATCGAAGATGGTTCTGAGTAGAGCAAGGAAGGAGAAACACACGGCTTTCTTTGGAGGAAAGGAACAAGCCAGAGAAGGAGAGACTGTAACAGACCGCGAATGGAGAGAGGGCTATGTACCACTTCAAAGGTATAATGAACAGGTCAAGGGAAAGTCCCCGCCAAAAGGAAATGAAGATGGCTCGAGTAAGTAGGCTAGGGTCTCTCCATTCACTGGGCGGATACAACTGTTTACGGTTGATCCAAAGCTAAAAATATCGATAAACCTGGGTAAGTATAATGGTGAGGCAGACCCGGAGTATCACTTGCACACGTTTTGCACCAACATGGCCACTTTCGCGATACCGTAAGCCATATGGTGTAAGGTGTTTGCAACCACCCTGATAGCGGCGACCAGGGTGTGGTTTAGAAACCTGGAAGATGGGACGATCGATAGGTTCAACCAGCTGGAGCATAAGTTCCTGACCCTCTTCATGCAGAGGAAAAAGTTCCAGAAGATGAGGTCTGAGCTGCTAGTCATTAGGCAGAAGCCAACAGAGACACTGTTGGCATATTGGGAGCAGTTCAATGATGAAGCAAACCAGGTGGAGGAGAGAAGCAGCTAGTTCCTCATTAATATGTTCGTAGACTTGAGGCATGAGTTTTTGTTGAGGGACTTCACTCTGGACCCGCTAAAAATGATTAACGAACTGATGAGGAGAGATGAAAACTTCAACAGGGCAGACGTAGCTGACAAAAGAAGGAAGGAAGTGCAGAGAGGTCACAATCAGCGGAAGGGTGATATGGTGAGCTTGGAAGGAAAGCCGAGGAAAGTCGGGGTTGCACGAGCAGGCATCCAGCAGATGCCAAGTAGGTTCAATAGGTCGGAAAGAGTCTTCACCTCGTTAATCAAAACTCCCAAGGAGATTTTTGCCTTGTGCGCAGGGAAATGCACACTGGATGTGGTGCTCAGGATGAAGAAAGATCATGTCAAGAGAAGTAAGTCCCATTTATGTGAGTACCATGATGACCATGGTCATGACACAAATGACAGCATTCATTTGAATCACAATATTAAGGACGATGTGCAGAGCGTCAAGATGGCGCACTTGGCAAAAAGTGCAAAGGACCATAACAAGGCCACCTACCAAAGCAAGAATAAATACGAAGTATTTCACAAATAGCAAGACTATCGGGGCAGAACAAGGAGCCCTGATAGAGAACAGAAGTGGGATAAAGGAAAGGAGGTGGCCAGGGCTGAGAAAGGAGATGAACGTCGCAAAAGGAAAAGATAGGAAACCCCCGGTGAAGATGGAAGAGTGGCTACGGTGACAGACATATACATCATCATATGCAGAAGTGCAGGTGGTAAGATCAAGTCTTAGCGAAAGGCACAATGTAGACAAACACCACAACCAACGTCGGAGGAAAGGAAGCTAGGAGCGAACCAAGCAATAATGTTTGACAATAGCGATCGCGACTGGCGGAGATGCGATGGTGATAACAGTCAAGGTGATGGATAAGAAGATTCATCACGCATATGTGGACGATGAAAGCTCTGCAGAAATCATGTACTGGCACGACTTTGAGAAGCTGGATGAGAATACCAGGAGGAAGTTCGAATGATGAACACCCTACTGGTGGACTTTGCAGACAGAACAGTTTGGTCGGAAGGAACCATACTCCTCCCGGTGGCGGTGGGAGAAGGTGAAAGGATCAAACCCGTGGACATATAATTCATAGTTGTGAAGGAAAACAACCCATATAAACTGATATTGGGCAGGCCAACATTAGCATTGCTTAAAGGTATAGTGTTGACCCTACATCTTCTGTTGAAATTTCTAACCAGAGGAGGAATATCCACAGTGAGAGGAAATCAGCAAAGAGCTAGAGAGGGCCATAGGATTGCGCTCAGCAAGAGGAAATAGGAGGATATAAACGGGAGCCATAGATGACGGGCCAGCAAAGCAAGGCCTGTCAGATTGATCACAGGCAGGGACGACCTGTCAAAGTTTGGCGCAGAGGTAGAAAGGATAAAACTGAATGGAATTTGGTCAGTACAGGTGGGAATCTCTCTCCCGCTTGAAGTGAAAAATGAGCCGATAAAGGTCCTAAAGGAGAACAGGTGAGCCTTGCATGGAAATTGGAAGGCATGGCAGAGATACCAAAAGGTGTCGGCTATCACGAGCTGAAAGTAGACCCTTCTTACAAGCTGGTCAAGCAAAAATGGAGATTGCTTTGCACGGAGAGAAATGAAGCAGTAAACGGGGAGATGAGCCAGCTTGTTGTAGAAGGGATCTTGAAAGAAATCCCATACCCAACCTGGTTGGCTAATCCACTACTGGTGAAAAAGACAGACAACAACTAGAGGATGTGCGTAGACTACACGGATCTGAACAATGCCTGCCCCAAGGATTGCTACCCGCTACTAGTCATTGACCAGAAGGTAGACGCCCTTACTAACTACCCAATTAAATGTTTCCTCGACGCATACAAGGGGTATCATCAGATCCCCATGCTAGAGAGCGATGTAGAAAAAACTGCTTTTGTGACCGAGAAAGGAGCATTCGGCTATCAGATGATGCCATTCAGCCTGAGGAACACCGGAGCCACATATCATAAGGTGGTGGACAAAGTCTTTCAAAAACATATTGGAAGGAACCTGGAGATGTATGTGGGTGACATGGTGATAAAGAGCAGTAAGTTTGAGACTTTTGTGGAGGACGTCAGAGAGACTTTGGTGCAATTCAGGGAAACCAGAATGAAACTTAACCCGACCAAATGCCATTTTGGAGTGGAGACAAGAAAGTTCCTAGGACACATGGTGTCGAATAAAGGTTTGCAGGCAAACCCCAAGAAGATAAAGGTGATATTGGAAATAAAATCGCTGAACACGGTCAAGGAGGTACAAAGCCTGAATGGGTAATTGGCAGCTATGAATCGTTTCATATCACGAGGAACAGAGAGAGCACTCATTTTCTTCAAAACATCGAAGGGTTGTGTGGATAAGAAAGGAATGGCGCAGTGGGGAGGATTGTAGGAGAAAGCGTTTGAGGAACTGAAGGCCAACCTGAAGGATCTTCCGACCCTGACTAGCCCAAAAAAGGGAGGGAACCCTATATTTGTATGTAGCAGCAAACGATGAAGCACTCTGCGGCGAACTGGTTAGGGAGGAAAACAAAGTTCAACGACCAGTGTACTTTGTGAGCCGAGCCATGTAAGGGCCAGAGTGGAGATACACAAATCAGGAGAAGCTTGCCTTAGCTCTGATTCATGCAGCAAGAAGGCTAAGGCAGTACTTCCAGGCACATCCTGTGATGGTTTTGATAAATCAATCGCTGAAGGCAATACTGACCAAACCGAATGCCTTAGGGAGATTGATAAAGTGGGCAGTCGAGATGTGAGAGCATGCCATCGAATATTCCTCGAGAAAGGCAATAAATGGGTAGGTAATGGCAGACCTACTGGCAGAGATGCTCAAGGAAAAAAGGATGAAAGGAGTGGAAGAAGATTCCTAGACTATCTAGCCTATAAGCCAAGACGAGCGGACAGATACAAACGTGTGAAAGATGCATGTAGACAGAGCCTCCAGAGTGGAAGGAGTAGGTGCGAGCCTGGTAATATCAGAATCGGAAGGTGTGGAATCAACCTACACCATGCGCTTTAAATACCCTACCTCCAACAACGAAGTAGAATATGAGGCGTTGATTGTGGGTATGGAGATAGCCAGGAAGCTGGGAGCGAAGAAGTTGCGGGCTTATGGGGACTTGATGTTGGTAGGCAACCAGTATAATGAGCAGTATACCGTTAAGAAGCCGACAATGATGAAGTACAGGGACAAGGTCAGAAATTTGGTGTCTGAGTTTGAAGAATTTGACGTTACCAGGTTCTCGAGGTCACAAAATACGAGAGCGGACGCATTAAGCAAGCTGACTTCATCAACCTATGCACACTTTACTAATTTTGTGCTGGTAGAGGAGCTGGCGTGTAGGTCAACCGACACAAGAGAGGTAAGGGCCATACGGGGTCAACGTTCGACTGGACGACACCCATTAGTAACTATCTGGAGCATGAGACACTGTCGGCAGATGACAAGGAGGCAAGGACAGTAAAAAGAAAAGTACTACAGTACACTTTGAGGAGCGAGCTATTGTACAAGAGAGTTTACACCGAACCATGGCTCAGATGGGCAGGACCTGAGTTGGCAGACACGATGCTCAGGGAGATGCATGAAGGAAGTTGCGGCAGTCATCAAGGAGCAAGAACGATGGCGCTGCAAGCAGTAAGGGTAGGATACTACTGGCCGACCACGAGGGCGGATTCAGAAAAAAAATGGCCAAAGAATGTCACAGGTGTCAAGAGCACGCGAAGATGGAAAGGCTCATGGCAGAGCAAATGACCATCATAAGATCACCCTGGCCTTTCGCCAAATGGGGGATTGACATTGCAGGGCTGTTCCCTGAGGCAGTAGGGAGAAAGAGGTTTTTGTTGGTAGCAATAAACTACTTCACAAAATGGGTGGAAGCAGAGGCTATAGCAAGCATAACATGTAAAAGAGTCACAACATTTGCTTGGAAGAACATAGTATGTAGATTCGGCATCCCATAATTGATAGTGAGTGACAACGGAAAGTAATTCGCCAGTGAGCCTTTCAGGTCGTGGTGTGCGGGTTTGAACATAAGGCAACAGTTCACCTCCGTGGCCATCCGCGGGCAAACGGAGGTGACGAACATGACGATAGTTCAAGGACTAAAAAAGAGGTTAGGACCGGTCAAAGGAAATGAGAGGAAGAGCTATTAAGTGTGTTGTGGGCATACAGGACCACGCCAAGGGCTGGCACCGGAGCTGGTAATTGTACTTGAAAATAGAGTTTTTATAAATATTCAAGGTATACCTTGAACCTCGTCTTTGTGCAAACACGTTTGTGAAGCAAAACTATTGTTTCCAAAAGAGAGATCTTCTCAGTTTAGTTATACGTAAATGTTTCCTTTGAGATCACTTTCACCCTTCGTGTTAGTAATCTAGAGGTCATATACATATATTCCCAACTAATCTTCACAGTTTGTGAGTAAGCTTGATTTCCTTCCCGTGAATGTGTTGATGGATGATGTGTTTATTGTGGCACAACTTCTATAAGGTTCGAAGCCGAGTCTTCATTGCCATGAAAATATTAATTCACTTGATCTTTTGATTGGAGAAAAAATAGGTTTCCACACTCGTATGTACTAGTTCTATTTGAATACACTTTTTTTTCCTTCTTTAAAAGAAAAGAAGGAGTTTATTTGAAATTATTGGAAAACACCCATCAATGTTTGACATGAGAAAATATGGCAAATCCATACATTTGCAAGTAAAACCAACAATTACTCGTACAGAAATAGTGATGTCCGGAAATCTAAATGTACTATTTGTACACGGTTTCATTTTTATTGAAGGCAGGTGCGATCTTAACTTAATCCATAATGTAGATATAGTGGTTAAATTATTTTAAAGTGCAATAAAAATTAATATGTTCATGTGCAAACCCCAACTCCTCAACTGTATCTGTGTAGACTCGGAGACATATTCACCGTAAATATATACAGTGGTAGAACCAGATCAGTATTTTAGGGGATCTAATTTACATTGATAATTTTTTTCGAACGCTAAATTATATTGGTAATTATTTTCCGGGCACTGAAATATACTGGAAATTTTTTCAACGTTTGAGGCTGAAGTTCTGAGCAGTGGCAAACAACAAGCACTACAATGGCGGAAGGCGAGGCGGTGAGCAGTGGCGGTGGCGGACGGCGAGCAGTGGCGGAGGTCGGATGTATTAGGTTTCGCAATTGAAGGTGTTACTTCTCCCGTTAGTTGAACCGAATGGCGAAAGCGAATGACATGGGGTTCAAATTGGGATGCGTTTTGATGCAGCTTTGCATTTGGGCCAATTGGGCTCAGCCCAAACAAAACGACGTCATTTTGTTTAGTAAGAAAGAAATCAGATGTCTTCCTAAAAAGCTCGCCAGAAACGGGTAACTCACTGCTGCAACTTCAAGGGATGCGGAAATTCATGGATTCCGGTGGTGCATAGGGCTAAATCCTTGGTCACCGGATCCTAGGGGTGCGCCAGTCCCCTCCCCTGCACACACATATATATATGTCCGTTTAGGAACCATAATCATACTTTTGCTAGCTTCTGCTGTGTAGTCGGAAGAACGGGAGACAACATTTCCATTTTTTAAAACATTATTTAGAACTTAGATGTTCGATCATTTAGAACTTGAATGTAATCCTTCCTTCGTTTTTATTGATTAACATATTTATTATTTTGCATATACTTCTAATTTTATTAAAAATTAAATAAATTTAACTACTCCCCATTCCCTATTCAAATTTCACCGCAATCATTATCATGTTATTTAAAAATATATTTGACCGTTAATATGTTTAACTATGTATAATAAAGACAAATAAAAAGTTTATATGTAGAAATTATTTGTTACGACGAATTCAACGATACCATATACAAAGATATTATTATTCATATATATGTATATATATATATATATATTCAAATATTAGTTCAGATTTTGATAGAATAGTGTCAAAAACAAGTGTGCAATTTAAACTGATACAGAAGGAGTACTTGTTTTATTATTGATTCTCATTGTTCAACTTCTTCCATTTATTTTATTTCACATCTATCGTGTCAGTCAGAAATTGATGTACCAATCTACTCCATAAGTTCTTTATCACTTGTTTAATCATGTTAGTTAATTTATTGAGACTTTAATTTTTCTGTACTACTAGTAAGAAGTAACTCTTAGTACTAGAATTTTTATTTATAAAAAAATGTGTACTCCTTCCGTTTCACACTTTCCTTTTTTAGTTGTTTTTATAAATTTGACACACTTTCATTTTATGACAAGATTCCTTCAATTTCATCCACTCATTCTACTTTTTCCTTTTTAAATTCAATTTCATCCACACGTGTTATTCACCTAAATCCAATCACATAGAACTATGGTGCCACATCAATCAAAATGGAGGTAGTATTTAAGGTGAAATAGTACCGATTAATATATTATTTACTAAAGAAAAATATGGCATTTTCTAGTGGATTTTTGCAGAGGTTTGACTGAGTTATGAGCAGTCGGAATGTTGGAGTGGGAGTTTGGACAAAATCAAGAAGAAAATATTGAGATTCAACACTTCACAATCATTCACCTAAATTTGAAAAATGTCATTTTTATAAAATGATTTTTATAATGTAGTGTGCGTGTTTTGGTAGCTAATACGTGAACTCAAGATTTTACACATGAAATAGTTGTAGTACATTGTTACGTTGTTGTCTTTCAAGTACCGTGTTTATGTAATATCAGAGATGTCAATGGCTGATGTAATTTCTCTCTCCTTGATAATTATGTGAACGGTTCTTAGATAGAAAAGACATTATCTATCATAGATGAAGTCGCACTACAATCATTAGCAAGTTGTTTAAGAAAAAAATTAAACCATTAATATATTTACATGTATATAATAATGACAAATGAAAAGTTGATATTTAGAAATCACTTGTTACGATGAATTGAACAATATCATATACGATAATATTGTTGTTCATATATATATCTATTCAAATACGCGGTCAAACTTTAATAAAAAATAGTGTAAAAAAATAAGAGTACAATTTCATCTATCTAGTAGAGAGGGGGGTAGTTGGGATTAAACTAGATGATTATAAGGTGCCAGAAATAACGTAACTATTGCTTTTTATAGAATGTAAAACTCCCAAATAATTGTGGCTGTGTGGATTCATATATATAATGAGTACAAAGGGTATACAAGGTAAAAAATATTCTTTTCTTAAGTTGATTCTAATTAATCTGATATTCTATTACCCCTCCAAGCGAAGCATGAGACTTGTCGCAATGCAAAACTTGGACCGTAAGAAGTCAAAGTGAGGACGAGGTAAACCCTTTGTAAATATGTCAGCAAGTTGTTGGTCCGTAGAAACATGAGCAAGTTTGAGCTTGCTAGGAGACACCATCTCACATAAAAAATGATAATCAATATCAATGTGATTGGCTGTCTTATGTGAAATCAGATTCTAAGCAAGAAAGTGAGCACTATTATTATCACACAACAAAATAAGTGGCACACGTGAAGAGAAGCGCAAATCCCGAAGTAAATTCATCAACCAAGCTAGTTTTGTAGCCGTATTAGCCATAACCCGGTATTCTGATTCTGAACTTAAATGAGACACCATAGGTTGCTTCTTAGCACTCCATGAAACCAAGTTACCACCAAGAAAAATGGCATAACAATAAGTAGACCTATGAGTCTCAATGCAACGAGCCCAATCAGCATAAGAATAACCAAAAACTGGAAAAGAGGACGAATTCTTGCGAAACTGAAGACCACAATGCATAGTTCCACGGACATAGCGCAGAATTCGAGTAACGGCCTGGTAATGGTCATCAGTGGGAGCTTGCATATACTGATTGACTGTGTTCACACAACATAAGAAATATCAGGACATGTAATGGACAAATACTGTAGTGCACCAACCAAAGAGCGATAAAGTGTGGGATTTACGAATAACTTACCAGAAGAGCTTGAAATCTGCGAAAAGCCTACAAATGGAATAGCAACTGGCATCGAATTCTACATCCTGGTGAATAAAATGTCCTTGGCATATCTGGGATATCCAAGGAATAAGCTATCAAAAGTACGAACAACCTCCAATCCCTAGAATTACTGTAAAGTGCCATGATCAGTAATCTTGAATTCCTGATCAACCCGATCAATAAACTTCCGAATGAGATGATCATCATTCCCGGTGATAATAATGCCATCAACATAAACCAGCAAATAGAGTAAAGAGGCACCTTGTGAAAACACAAATAAAGAGGTATCTGTAAAACTGCACACAAAACCCAAGCCAACCAAAAAAGTACTAAAACATTGAAACAAAGCAGGAGGTGCTTGTTTCAATCCATAAATAGCCTTGAGTAGACAACAACCATGGTCAAGACGCATCGAATCTTTGTAACCAACAAGCTACTCCATGTAAACCGGGGAATCAAGAACACCATTTAAAAAGAAAATTTTAACATCAAATTGTCGCAAAGGCCAATTTTTGGGGACAACTATTGATAAAACTGTACAAATAATAGATGCATTCACCACAGGACTAAAAGTATGATCATAATCGAAACCAGGTAATTGTGAAAAACCTTGGGCAACTAACCTGGCCTTGTGCTGATTAGTGAACCATCAGACTTGTACTTCAAGCGATAGACCTATTTTGAGCCAACAACATTAACATGTGGCGGACACAGAACCAATTCCCAAGTCTGCTGAGCACGAAGGACAGCCATTTCGGAGTCCATAGCAGCAACCCATTCAAGGTCCTTGACAGCAGATCGATGACTGTAGGGCTCGGCCTTGGCAAACAAAGAGTTCAATAAACCATAAATATCATAATTAGAGAAATCCTTGTACCGTAAAGAACCAGTTCGAGAACGAGTAGCCATCAGATGTCTAGAAAAAGAGCCCGGAGCCAGGGATGGCTTGCATCCATAGGTGGGCGTAGAACCCAAGGGGGTGCAGAACCCGGGGTGGATACCGATGATGATGAAGATGAGGCTGGAGTCACCGAAGCTGATGGCATTGAAGTAGGCGGCAAGTTCGTCGGTCGTGTGGGAGCTACGCGCAGCTGGTGTCATCGGCGCATGAAGGTGACGTGCGGCCGGGGTGGTTGATGCGTGAATCGATGATGGTTGCATCGCCGGCTGTGCTGGAAACGTCGGCTGCCATCGGTCATTCGGCTGGTCAGCCCGTGGCAAACAAACACAAATTTTTGAAGAACCCTGAGCTCCCGGTGAAATTTGAAAATTTAAATCCTCCAGAATAATGGGTGATTATGAAGGAGCAGGTGACTTAAACACCTCCGATGGAATTGACGAAGGCTCTAAAAATGCTGAAACATCCAGTGATGAAGAATCTGTAATAGTACCAGTACGTGTAGCTAGAAAAAAAAAGACTTATCGAATCTAGCATGACGAGTGATGTACTCCTTCTTCTCATGGGGATCAAAGCGTCTGTAACTCTTGTACTGTGAATTGTAACCCAAAAATATACAAGACAAACTATGAGGGGCCAGTTTATGCACAACATATGGCCTGAAGTAAGGAAAAACACGACAACCAAATGGATGACAATTGGAGTAGTCTAGTGTAATACTAAAAATAATGGAGAGAGAACACTGACCAAATAAAATCGGAGTGGGCAATTTATTAAGGATGTAAACTGCTGTGGAAACAACATCGTACCAAAATGAATGGTGAAGTCTAGAATGATAGAGCATCGATAAACTAGTCTCTGTAATATGACAATGCTTCATCTCTGCACAACCATTTTCTCTAGAGTGTAAGGGCATGAAAGCTAATGATGAATGCCCTTAGATGTAAAATGAGTTTGCATGCGATGATTCACAAACTCGGTTACACCATCACTCTGAAAAACTTTAATGGTGGTAGAAAACTGATTCTCAAAAAGCTTCAAATTTCGTACAAGCCTCCACAAAATCAGACTTGTGTTGCAGAGGATATAACCAAGTAAACCAAGAGTGATCATCAATAAAATTGGTATAATAAAGGTAACCAGAACGAGAGACAACATGTGAGGGTCCTCATAGATCACAGTGAACTAAATCAAGAATGCGCGATGCGCATTTTAAATTATCATTAAAAGATAATACCCCTAACCACATAATTAAATTAGATCTAAAAAGGCTTTTGATTGAGTAAGTAGATCATTCCTAAATAGCATTCTGCTTAAATTTGGAATACATGGAAGTTTTGTGCAGGTTATCATGAAAAATATATCACTGGCATTTTTCTCCATTCTTATAAATGGAAAACCCGTGGGTTTTTTCCAAAGCTACTCGTGGAATCAAACAAGGTGATCCCTTACCCCCCTTTCTCTTTAACTTATTCTCAGAATAATTCACTATAAGTTTAGCTTTTATTTTCCATAAAAAGCTAGACTACTACTATCTGCCTGCAATTACTACTCCTATCTCACACCTTAACTATGTGGATGACACCATTATCTTTATTAAAGCTACACATAATAGGTTAATAAGGTTAAGAATCTTTCTCTTAAAATTTGAAGAAACAATTGCACAAAATATAAACTTTGGCAAATCTGAGTTCTATTTAGGTAAAAATGCAACTAGGCATCAGATTAGGGAAGTAAGAACCATTTT